>JAOTRI020113463.1:0-12794 GCA_028564885.2 Zoanthus sanctaehelenae | reverse complement strand
GCTTCAAATTTTACCATAAAAATGCTTCTTACGCAAAAACAATTAAAGAAAGAAACTTAAGATTTTGACAAAATAATAAAACGTTTTGAAAGAATTATTTTGATACCAGGATGAGAAAAATCGACCGAATATTGACCAAGTTATTGCGAAAAATGATGTTTCGCGTTGCAACCAGTGAGTGACCCAGGCCCTAATTGGCCTGAGAATTATTCAGATCAGCATCTACAAATAACTTTGCAGGTAAAAACATATGACTTATCTGTAAAAAAAACTTCAGCTTGAGTATTTAAATTTTTTACTCAACCATCAAAATGCTTTGTCAAACCATGTCAGTGTTTTATAATTAGCAAGCCATTTTAATTTTTCAGATACCCATTCTCACCTATTAGAATGAAATTACTATATTTTGGTTGTTATAAAGGACTTGTAAGCATTATTGTACACATTTTACTGCACATCATCTTTTATTACCTTTGCAGCCACATCTCGTTTATACTGGAACATAACTCCTAGTAAGGCCATATTGCATGGATTACGACTATTAGACAACTCGTTATAGATGACATGTTTCATCACAGTATTTAAGTTCTCAGGATGCTGACCAAGTAACTCCCTAAAAATTATGAATATGAATGAAAACAATTACAATTCATGATAACAGACCCTTTTCAAACATATATCAATGTGTGTTGTTCAGTACATATGTAGCAGATAGAAGTAAGAATAAACAATTGCCAGAAAAAATTGGTATATATATCCCGAGCAAGAATCGAACCCACGTCTCCCTGATCACTAGTCAAATGGCTCGGCCCAAGCCTATAATTTATACAAATATATATCAATGTTCTATCTGCTACTGAACAACACACATTGATATAAAAAAAAATTATGTTTGTACTGTGTATCTAGGCTTGGGCCGAGCCATTTCACATTTGCCTCACATTAGGTATTATTCAGTTGATCTGATCCTTATGTGGTAGGCGAAATACACTCTAGTAGCATTAGGCTGCACTTGCACTACAGAAAAATTGGGCCCGGGAATCCTCACACTAACCCACTATACCTATCAACTGCTACGTTGCCAGCGTGGTGGTCCCTGATAGTGTAGTGGTTGGCACGCCCGACTAGTGATCAGGGAGACGTGGGTTTGATTCCCACTCGGGGCATATATACCAATTTTTTCTGGCAAATATTTATTCTAGACCCTTTTCATGTACACGTTACATTGATACTGTAATTGTTCTGGTTTTCAAAAAACAAATTGCATCCCCACATTTGTTACAAATTCAATAATAGTAATTTAAATGCAAAGTTTTGATGAGATTCTTCACAGCTTGGTGGAGCTATAAACATTTCTTGAGCTATAAAGGTTTTTGTATTATTTGAAAACAAAAATGGATGACTTTAGCATTATAACGAGGCTTTACAGGGTATCTGATGCCCTACTAGCCTCGTTATCATACAAACCCATACATTTTCTATACAAAATTTTGCTAAAATATTTAACTTGAAATGTTCAACCATCGCCTGGTTAGCCCAGTTGATAATTATAAGGCGCAAGTCTATTGTGCAGGAGGTCTTGGGTTCGATTCCCAGCTGAACCAACACTCAGGGTCTTAAAATAATTGAGGAGAAAGTGCTGCCTTTGCTCCAAAATCTGCAAATGGTTAGACTTTTGCATCTTTTCAGATAAGGACGTAGGCCCAGGAGTAAGATCCTTGTAAGGGACCTCAAGTCCTATTATCTCTACTCCTTGGAACCTCACCAAGTTCCAAATGTTCAACGTTCATATATCTGCCAAGCTAAGAGCAATCTTAATGAATCTTTGCATTATTTTTTTTACTAAATAAATGTACATAACAAATGAGATGATGCCATTCATTTTTCAGAACAAGAATATTTATCAATGTTACACTTACGTGAAAAGGGTCTATTGTTGTTACAACTTAATACATAAACATGTGGTATGTACATACAATGTCTGAAGATAAAAAAGGTGTTTAAAATAGTATTTTATAATTGCTATAAAATAATTGTCTGATGATGAAAAAAATTACTATTTTCATAAAGAATGAAAATCAATATTAAGTATATTGAGTTATTGAACAATTTAGTGATAAATATGTAAATTATACATCATATGAAAAACAAAGAAAACTTACTGATGTTTTGGAAGTTAGTCCTTTATCAGCGGTTCCGTAAGATGATTTGATTTTCATTGTGGCTTCAAATCACTTTATCAAGTATACTTCATTTTATTTTCTTGCCATTTTATCAATTCATTTTTACTTTGTTGCCATTTTGATCTCATTTTGCTTTGTAGATCTTATAGTTAGCCTTTCAAACCAATTATTTCATTGTATGTACTTATTTCAATGTACATGTAATGCTATATAATCAAAGGTTTTCCTCACCTAATGCAGGCTGTGTAATGATTTGTTAGTGGTTTAGTTTTCAACCTCATTCTGATCAAGTTGCTAATCACTTCAATGTCATCGTGACTGTGTGTGTTGCAGTTAAAGGCCAAGGATGAGAGCAGTTCTTGTGCTGGTCGCGTCAACTGTGTGTCATGAAAAGTGCAAACATTGTTAAACTCCAAACTGGTTAAACCACAGAAAGCCCAAGCTTAGTGTAAGTTCATATTAATTATTGAATCACTTAAACTTACAATTATTAGACTAGTATGTAGTCTATTTTCTAATTCCTGAATATTACTACAAGATATAAAGAACGAGGGCGCATGCTACTCAGACAAATCCACATATTGATTCTATCAGCTTCAGCAGGAATTTGCACATATTTAACCCTTTCACTCCCAAACAGTTATCAACACTCAACTTCTCCTTTCATAACAAATACAAAATAAGGCATTTGGTAATGAGAAAATGAAAATTGATCAAACAAAGCATAATCAATTATCTTAAAAAACACTACACTGTAAGTATGAAACACTGCCATGTGAAGAAGTAGATTAATGTAATGGAAATGCGTTTGGTGTGTGGACATAAAGAAAGAAATAAGAGAAAAATAACATATATTTTTCTATAATGTATGTCCATAGTATGTCCAGATGTGGGTTTCGATTCCCACCGAGGGCTATATAATATGTTACTTTTCTCTTATTTCTTTCTACATGACTGTGAAAAAGTAAACTTTTAGTGAGCTGCTGCCACAATAAAGGGTTCAATCAATGCAGAATGGCAGAATAAATTTAATTCAATCCAGAGTCATTATTTGATTTGGCTCATGTGCGGTACGGCATCTGAAACAGGCCTAATATATTAATTTCATAGAACTGTAGCTTCATTTGTGAGGAGTTTTAGGACAAAACAATAATTTTAGACCAAAGTTAAGAGAAAGTTCAGAATTTATCTATGGATTTCTAAACTAATTGTAATTTTATATTGTTACTATTATTATTGGGAAGCATCCTACCAATGCTCTTGATAAACTTTTTTGATGACTTTCCCTTCCAAACTAGTTATGGTTTGAAAGCTAAATCCTTTCAAAGTAATCTGCACAGAGCTTGTGGAGCTGGCACTAGTCACGGGTTTCTAAATTGCTAAGCAGATTAATTAACATCTTTAACTCCCAAAGCAAAGGGTCACTAATCGATAACAGCTTAGCTCCCATCAAAATAATACTAGATACTCAATTGTGACTATCCTAACAGAATGGAAGCTGAGTTGGCTTACAGTAAGTGAAAAACAAGGACACACAATATTCGAATCTCAGTAAACTAATTATACTGAACTGGTGACCTTGTGGTTAGAAAGTGGAGATCTGTGCTGACTGGTCATGTTTACCCATTTTAATTAAAACTGAAATAATTTGATTTTGCAGGCACAAGAGATCATGAATTTTTGTGTAGACTGCGAATTGCTATCCAACTAGGTTTTTTCAGGGGCTTTGGAGATTATTTTTGTGTACACTGTACACATACTGTACATCAACAAAGTCATAATAATTTTATTTGCATACATGTGCTCCTTGGATCCTCTGTCTACAGTACCTTATGTTTGTAGGTTAAACAAGTGTGTGTCAGACAAATTGAGCAATCTAGTACTTGACAAATATAGTATTACTATAATTATAATTATTATTACATTAGTATTATCATATATTATTATTTTCAAATAATACTATATAAATTATTTTAAAATTTAAAACAAAAAAATGAAACAATTAAGGTGATTTTAAGATATCCCACAGTATCAACCATGACTCAAAAAGTGTAAAACAAAGATTCTCCTAAAAATAGGTAGTTAGAGGGCTCAAAATTGCAACCAATATGATTGCATTTTCCCAATTGTAAACTAAAGCTTCAATAGCAGTTGCAATTTCACGACCAATATACATGTCTGACAACTAATATAAAAGTATCCACCGGAAGTAATTACCATACTACTTTTCCACTTTTTTGAATTTCGTGCCTAAAGTTTTACAGCCAGGTGCAAACGTCTGACCATGAAATTTTAATTAAATTTCAAGTCCTGAGTAAAAAAAATACTGCATCAGTGTTTCTACAGCTTAATTTACAAAAGGATACATTTGAAAACCTAATGAAAAATAACTTTTGACTGATATTTCAGACTGGAGCCCACTGTCAGAGTAAATGCTAGACAGTCAAAAATTATTGCTTTCACAACGGTGTAAATTCATTGTAATGTAAAACTAGTATTTTCTTTTATTAGATAGATAAATAGATCTATAGATAGATAAATACTTTATTACTGAAGTAATAAAGTATATATCTATCTAATTACTTTATTTAATAATTTAGTAATTTATTTAGTAATTTGTACAAGTTTCTGATCAGGGTAATTACCTTTGGATTTTGAAGCCACATTTCAATCCTCTGTGAAACAAGAAGTCGCACTTGATTATATCCACAGGCTACAGTCAACAGCCTTAATAAGTTCCGAGAGATGTTTTCTACAGTCTGTCGCCTCGTCAGCTGATCTCGAACAAGATCTAAGATGTAACTCTGGATATTGTGTTTCACAGATGATGAAGTGAACCTTAAAGAAAATCCAGGAGTCATTTTTAGTACAGACAAATCAACAATACAGTCGAACCTCAATTATCCAGATCCGAATAGTCCATACAATGTATAATGGAGAGTCCAAATAATTGAAAATATGAAAATCAATATTAATGAGTCACACAAGCTGAGCGTAAATTTTCAATTAGCAACAAAACAACTCTGGGCCATATTTATGAACACTCAGTGAAATGCACTACTGCATTAGTTACGGTACATGTCAGGCACATTTAAGATAACTTGAGCAATAAACTTGCTCTAAATTGTCTTTTCATATATGAAAATAATTCAGTTCTGACCAGAATTTTATAACTCAGTTCAGCGTAAGATGGTTTTTCTACAGATAATGAATGTGACTAATTAATATTCATGACAAAAATGGAACCAGAAAAGCTAGTCCGAATAATCGAGAAATCCAGATAATCGAGGTTCAACTGTAACATGATACTGTATATGCAAGGAATTGGAAACCCAATCTGACCAGTACCAGCATACCACTTGTCCACAAAGTCACTAGTTATTGGTCTCAGATTGGCATGAGAAAAATTAACTGGTTTGAAAAAAAAAACAGTTTGGAAGAAAACAAACTTACATGTACTTGCTTGAAAATTTTTAAAAAAAATTAAAATTATAACACAACATGATTATTGCATGATAATATTTCATAAAATAATTATACACAAACAGGGCTGGAAATACAAAGTGGCAGTCATCAGACATTGACTGACCAAACTTAAGTCTGACAAAATTCCAACTAGTGTGGCCAGACATGATGTCCAGACAATTTTTTTATTATTCAGTGCTCAGCAATGAAAATGAATGTTATGCTTGATAAATTGTGCCATAATGCCATAAAGGTTTTGTTTAAGGTCAGTTTAAATTAACGAATCTGCTGTAAGTAAATTTCAACCTTTTGTTTCAGGTTATGTCTGTCAGACCAAAATTTTACTTTTTCAACCAAGATGATGTTTTGGTAGGACATAAATGTACTGTATGTCCTTTCAAATGAAAAAAAAAATTTTTCCAGCCCAGCACTAAGTTAAACATTGTCCTGTTCAAAGTCTTTCTTCAATATTCAGTGCCAGTGGCCAGTAATATTGCCAGCTACTTGAACATTTTTCGCAGCTGGAAATTGGCAGAAATAAGCAGGAAAAAAGTGGTCATTATAAAACTCTTCCAAAAAAAGATAATTTTGATTAAAAGAAAGGTGCCATCTAAATTCATAACATCTCTGTCAACTTCAAATCTGATAAACAACTCTGATATATTAACGTTAAGTAACAGACTATATGTACTCTACAGATAATTATAATATTGCTTGTCATTGGAGGCAAGTGATTGTGCTCACGCACAATTGTGAACATAAAGTGCAATTGATCAGAAGAGTGAAAAACAGGGCATCTACTCACAAACAAATAGCTCGCTTAGTCAAAGACTGCATTTAAATCCTGAGTGTATAATTTTCTGCTTAAAAGTTTTTGAACAATGCAATCCTGTAATAATTAAATTGCAATGTTGGACTGAAAAACAACTTCTAAAGCAAAGCGAGAATTGCACAACAAATGTTCAGTTTTAGGCAAGTTGTGGGATAATCAATTTAAGAGAGTCTAATTTTGCACTAAACAAAAACCTTCAATACACCAAGTATGAGAATTCTAAAAAAAACATTAACTTTTACTTTAAGCAAAGTTATATATATCCTATTGGAAAATATTTTTCAAAATAAAAACAAATAATTTTTATTACCGGTAAGGCTTAAAGGGAAGAGGAAATCCACTCACCTTGAAAATTTTAACTGAGAGCTCTTTTTTCACTCACCATGACTTTTAAATGACAAGAACCGGTATTACTTAACTTAAATTATATTTAATAATCATTACCTTTGTGTTACAGCACAAGACTCATCCTCCAATGTTGAAGCTGTTTCTAATTCTTCAAGAACATCATCCTTGGCATCCTCATTTGCTGATGATCCTGCTCCAAGCGGGGTACTTGATCCTGAAGAACCAGACGATCCACTAACCATCCCTGATGCAACAGCTGTGCTTGGATGTTCTACTGGAAGGGTTTTACCCTGAGCTGTGTCAGCTGATTGGTTGTTAGAAGACATCTTGGTACCAAATGCTGTCAAAATGTTGTCAATGAAACTTCGACAGTGTTCATTGTCAACCCAAATGCGATCACCAAGAGCATCCTCTACATAAACCCTTACAAATGATTCAGGCCAATGATCATCATCTTGGAAGGCATACATTAAAATGTTGCATGCCATAACAGCCACAAGAGCATTGATGTTTTTGTTCGTCTTAATATTTAAGGACACATCTCTCTTTAGGATGCCAATTAAGGCCTAGAATTTGCAAGCAAAGTATATATCACAAACTTTTGATTTAAAGGTTTGTATCTGATCTGAAAACTTAAAATACTGTACAGTACAAAGCTGAGGTAACATACACTATGACCCTAGGATCACAGGTCAACTTAAGACATTAAACACATACTTAAAACTTTAAATTAAACTAAATTTTTTATCACTAGCTATATCTGTCACCTTTGTTACAATTAAAACATGCTGTTAAAGTTTCATCAGGCAAAAAAGACTTTGTAGACTTGATGGAGTACAGGGGTGTGGAAATTGTATGCCCGCGCGACTTGCCCGACTCGGGGACCCGGACAAGTGAAATTTTGCTGTTTCGTTCTTCAGGGACAAGTAGGTTAATTTTTTCATGGGTCTAAACTTGCAATACAGTTATAGTGCTCTAAAGTCTTGTTTTGTAATAACACCGTATTTCGTCATATTTATACCGTAACGAATTTAAAGAGAAACGTTTTGCAAAAGTATTGACAGTTCTTTAATGAGAGAAATTCACCTTGAATCCGGAAACCAGAAAAATTAATATCGGTGTAATTACGAAGAAAAGATAACAGTGTTCAATATTAACAGATGGAGTTAATTATAATGAAGTGGAACTCAAACATTTCAAAAGCAAGTTGATTTGGGGTTTGGGCAAGTAGATTTTTCATATTGACTTGCCCTGGTTAAGTGTCCAAAATACATATTTCCACACCCCTAAGTACAAGAGTACAAAAGTGCAAGAATCACAAATTGGACTAGCTTTGATTTAGTTTTATTTTCTTAATATCTCAAGTTTTTGCTCATTTTATTTTAAATTATGCATATCTTTCACTATTTTCGTGAATAATTTTACGTGCAATTTCTCAAAAGTTTTTGTTATCGAGCATATACTTCTTTAATATATATGTCATAAATACTAAAAACCTATCTATCCCATTTTTAATCTCCATAATAACTACTGGTATAAAAAATGTGTTTAGGGAATCTAGACATTTTAAAAAACCTAACAAGTATGGAATCAATTTTTTTTTGCAATACTGTACTTCTAGCTCTTTAGATTATGAAATGCTATGATTTCTTCATACTTTAAACACGGATATACTCTGTACATGTATTCTATATATCACCTTGAATAATAATAATATTAATCTATATGTGAACTTGGAGAGTGAATCATCTTTTAAAGTTCTGAAAAAATTATGAAATCTTGAAAGTGTTATCAACAATTATTTTGGTTGTAAAATAGTTCAAATTGGTTGATTAAAATCGTTTTAAAAAAACACAGTTACTTGTTTTAACTATTTAAAAGTTCAAAGTTTCCCAATATTTCGGTTGAAACAAAAACCTTCTTCAGTGGAAGCAAATAAAAATGCAAAACAATTGAGAACACAATTATATAAAAGGACCTACATATAAAATATTTTTTAATACTTTATTTAACGTCCACTGCGAAGGAAGTGGTTACCCATTCTTCCTAGCAGAGGCTAATGTTTAATCGCTCGACCGATCAGATCTTGGCACGAAAGTCAAATTTGCAGAGGGAGGAAAACTGGAGTACCCGGAGAAAAACCCTTGAAGTCAGATTGAGATCAACAAATCTCAACCTACATACTGAGCCCACGGATTGAACCCGGGTCGTAGAGGTGGGAGGCACAACTGATGACCACTATGCCAACTTTACTCCCTTGTATGCAAATTCACTAAACTCGCACTGACAGATCAGCACAGTATGCTTACTGAGGGAGTTGATTTTTGATTGCTGACAAAAGCTATAAGAATTCTTATGACCATGGATAGCTTTTCAACGATCATTAATTTTACTAAAGGATTACGCTCATTAAAAAGCAATGTAATTAATGTGTATACTATAGTTTTTATGTGATTGACAGTAACAATTAAATAGGTCTTTTGCAGTTGGGGGTCACGAGACCACAGCTACCTTAAATCAATCAGCTATGACAGAATGGCATCCAGAAATGGAAAGAGAAGGTTGACATTAATAAAAATAATGGAAAAGCTTTAGCTCTTTACTTCAAATAATTATATAAAAAAGGGCAAGCAGCAGAAAAAAGGATAATTTATTTTCTAAGGATTTGTAGGAGAGCAAGGCTTGCTCTCCAGTATCATTTTCACATAAATTTCCTTAGAAAAAGTTTGATTTTATATTCACTGTCTTTTTTGAAGTACTTCACGTTGAGACTTGAAACTATGCCTGCTAACTAACTTTAACCTGCTCTTTCCATTTCTTAACATCATTTTGTCATAACTGAACATAATTTTTTCAGAACAATGAAATAAAGACTGATAAATTATTGGCCCAGGGAGACGTAAAAATTTAAAAAATTAATGTACTAATTTCAGATATAAATACCTCAACAATCCTCTTTGATGTGAATAATTCAGGTCTACTCTTTGCCAAGTACATGAGATTGAGATAAGCTATGGAATCTGGCTTGGCTCTGTTAGTCTTAAGATTTCGAATTGCTCCAAGAAGGAGTGCATCAACTCTCAACTTGTTGCCTTTTTCATCAGCTTCTAATACATGATCTTCCAGCTCTGATGCATTCACTAAGAAAAGCAATTTAATATTATCAATAATGGTGAAGAGCAATAAAAACTGTCATTAGGTTTCTCTCATATACAGTCAAAGAGAAGACACAGATGACATCTTTTTGTGTTTTATTCACAATCAGCACAGGAAAGTAAAAGAGACATGTCATTTTATACACTCTGATCAACAATCAATCCATTTCAATAACATTACCGGTAACCTTCCATATATTCTTCAATTAATGTTCTGGAACAATCTATTTTCAATCTCTACAACAATAACATTAATGTAACTCAAGATACTGATTATGATGACAAATACAATGATGCTGAAAACGAATTTACTGATCAATGATCACAGAGACAAAAATAGACAATGGTGGAGAAACAACTAGAAATTTAAGTCAAATTTTGTACTGTACATGTTATCATGAAAAGTCTGTTGAAGACCAACATTTCAGAATGTAATCCTTTCAATTGTTAAAATGAGTGGTGAAGTTAATAAATAAATGTTTTAATAACATACCAACCTTGCATTAAAAAATGGGAGAACTCTTTTTGAGTTCAGGAGATATCTGATGAGGTACAGTATGAAAGTTTTGTGTATTCTCTTCATTCATTGGCTTAAAAGTTGCCATGTTAAAATATAATAATAGGAAGATTCTTTATAATTTTCTTTCAGTTGAAAGAAGGATAATTAATTTTTATCATAGCACAGGTTAACAGGTGAACTGCAAGTGACACTAATAATTGACTAAAAGTTGAGGAGAAAGTCTTTTATTTTATATTAATAAATTATTCAATAATAATAATAAATATAAATGGACTTAAAAAGCAGGAAAGTTAAGTCCCAAAGCAGGAGAGTGGAAGATGAAGCAATTCACATAAGTCTCCCACCATAAGTAGAAGAGCAGGCATCTACATGAGATAAGGATTATTAAATTAAATTACTGGAAAATAAAATGTACATTCTTGTACAAACACGAGTACAAAAGATCATCACTTTTTCTTATTTCCGGTCAGTTGTTATCAACTCCTGGTAATTCAAACTCCTAATAATTCGAACCGTTTTCTATTTCCCATGAAGGTTCAAGTAATCTGGAGTCAACTGTATGAATTTTAGTTTATAAATAATGTTTGTTTCCAAACAGTAAAATGAGAGCACCAGTTTAAATGCTTGCATAGCTCAGCTGTTCTGTTATCTTCAGTGTACTTGCTAACTAGTAATAGCAGTAAAGCCCATGATTATTGATCATAATAATTGCAATAACAATAAATACTGAAAAAAATGAACAACTGTTTTTGAAGACATGTTTCAGCATGCTTACGCCATCGTTCTCATAATCACTTTTCATTAAACTGATGATGGCATAAGCATGCTGAAACGTATCTTTAAAAGCAGTTGTCTGTTTTTTTCAATATTGTATCATGATTATTGCTCGACAGAATCATTCCTAGTGAAATAATGATCTTTATGGACATGATGCTCATGATGATGATGGCCAAATACCTTCAACTGGTGTTACTGATGAAGCTGAACCATGAATACTGCTTCCACCATGTTTCTTGCTGCTTTCAGAATCAGAGGATTTCAGCCCATGTGATGAGTAGGTTGGTGATCCGAGTTTTGGTCTTTTCGATGCACCTAGGGGTGTCAGAGGACTTGAAGGTTCTCGTTTTCTCTCTGAAACCCCTAATGGCTTTTTAGGAGGCAGTGGCTGAAGTGGTTTCAAGGGCTGCAATGGTTTTAGTTCACTCTCTGGCCGAGACCCCTTTGGACCCAAGGCAATCAGGTCACCAGTTGGCAGATGGCCTAAAAACCAATTTTGAATGAAATTTTACATCTGTTTCAATATTTAGAAACAATGGTAAATTTTCTTCATTACCCAGATAAACTTAATTAGTCAAACAAATGATCCACAAAACTCCCACTGTTTTCTATCCAATAGGGCCCATTGAATTATTTCCTTTCTGGGGCATACAAAAACAAAATTACGTCAAAGAAACAAAAAACTTGATACCTTGAATGCATAATGAGCTAGATAGCCATCAGCTCAAAACCTGTAAATTTAGGCCACTTTATCTCAAAGGCATTTTATTTTAAATCGTTGAAACTTTCTGAGTTTAATACTTTTGAATTGGCTTCTTAAGAAATGCAAAGACATGTTTTTCTTCATAGGCATTTTAAATGGAAGCTCAATCAAGAACTTCGAACGAACCTCAACCAAACAATTACGACGATATGTGTTCTCTTTAACTTTAAGACAATTTGATTAAATTTAAGGCTGATGAAATTAATATTTGCTCAAACTCTAACATCAATGCTTGAAACATTTGAGTTTTCATCTATTTATTTAAATTCCTAATGCCATAACTGGTTTCAAGACAAGATCCTCCAATGTGAGCGAAATCATAATTTAAAGTAAATCACTTTAAATTTCCTATACCTCTTGCGCTGGTCTTTGGCCGTCTTGCGGCTGCCCCTTTATTCATACTTGCAACAATTAGCTTCTAAAACCCTGAAAAAGACAAAAATCGCGATGCGAGAATAATACTTGATGCTCACCCGCCATTTTGTTTTTCTTTGCTCATGCCCAGTCTTTCAGCATTCTGAAACGAGTTGAAAGACTGAGCACTAGAGCGAATTTGGCCAACCATGGTCCTGGGTCGAGCCTTTTAGGGACTCGTCTTAGCTTCGCGGGCGCAAATTTTTTTGGATCGCACTAGTTAATCCGGTCGCGGTTAAAAGGGATGAATCAAAAGGACGTTAATTAATATTCATGTTTTTGACGTCATATTCGGTTTCACTCGTCAGTCGAAGTTCAGTTCGACTTTCATGGCTTC
>JAOTRI020113462.1:0-23438 GCA_028564885.2 Zoanthus sanctaehelenae | reverse complement strand
TGTTGAAAGGTTGGGTGGTAGACCAGGCTCAAGTTTTCCGGCCCCCCCTTTCCAAACCTTCTGGATCCGCCCCTGAACACTCAACATCTCCTTGCATAACAAATACAAAATGAGACATTTGGTAATGAGAAACTAAAAACTGATTAATCAAGCAAACTACTGAAGATAAAAAGTGAAACTCTCTCAAACCTACACAATGATAAGAATGGGCTCAGGTTGGGAGAACTTTACAATTCAACTGGGACTTAAAGGAACTGTTTTATGGTTTTACATGATTTTAATAATGTAAATTTGCATTCCAGTCTTTGATGGCATAGTAAGATCATAGTAATTGAATTACTGTAAGATGTGATTGTGAACTGAAATATGATCAGGCAGAGACAAGTTAGATGTCTTCTCTCTAAGTTAGATGTACATTTAATCGTTAATCCTCAGGACAAAATAATGGAATACAAGTCAATAGCCCACCTTTGTACCCACCCTTGCTCCTCCTCTTGGTTCTCAGGGTTCTCAGTAGAAGCCGGCAACCGGCGAATTCCGCCGCCTGTCAAGACGAAAGTAGCTGCCTGTGCTAGCAAGGTTTAGCAGTAAGGCAAGGTTTAGCTGGCAAGGTTTAGCCGCCTGTAATTACTTCTTGGCCATCTGATCAAAACACTATTGAAAACCTTGACTCTAATTGGTAAGGTGCCAGTCTATCATTCAGTTCCTGGCCAGACCAACACCCAGAATCGGAGAAATAATAAATAATAAAATAAATAATAATAATAATATAATATAATAATAATATAAGTACTGGCTTTGCTCTAACATCTGCAAACAAATGGACTTTCACATCTTCTCAGATAATGACGTTAAACTGTTGGTCCAGTCCTCGTACTTTTGTCGAAAAGAGCAGGGTGGTGATCCCAGTGTTGTGGTCTGCCTTCGTCACTAGTACTGAGGGCATTTGCGGTTATCAGTATATGTAGGGCAAAACTGAATGAAGACAAAAGAATATTAAAACTGCCGCCATTTATGAATAAGATCCCTGTGTTTTTTATTTTATTCATATTTTTCTTTTATTATCATTGTTATTATTTTTATTGTTAGTTATTTTTTCATTGTCCTTGAGGTCTTGTATCGAGAGTTTTGCACAGGGTGCCCTTGGGAGCTGTTGTACGCTGACGACCTTGTACTTGCTTCAGACTCCTTAGAGGGTCTACAAGAGAAATTGAGATCTTGGAAAGTTGATGTGGAATCAAAAGGCGTTCTATTAATATGAAGAAGATGAAAGTTGTGCTCTCAGGCACAAATTTAAACACACTAAAAGATTCTGGTTTCAGCGTGTGTAGGAAGGTAGTTGGGGTAAATTCCATCTTCTGTGCTAGCTGCGCGCACTGGAATCACAAGAAGTGCAGTGGTATTCGTGGTAGACTAACCCCTGATCCTTCTTTTAAATGTAGTGCTATTTTCAGGCATAAGCGTCTGAGATGGTGTGGGTACATCCAGCGGAGCAAGTTTTGGATAAGAGGCATTGGTTCTCTAGAAGGTGAAGGCTGTAGACCCCGTGGACAACCCAGGAAGAATTGGAGGGAGGTGCTAGAAGATGATCTAAAGGCGTATGGATTTGCACCTGAAAATGCTTCTGACCGAAAGCTATGAAAGTCAAAGACCATGCGCCGTCAGACCCGCGTTTTAGTGGAAAATGACGTATAAAAAGGAAACTACATACTACTACTCTACTTCTACTACTACTATTACTACTACTACTACTACTACGACTACTACTACTACTACTACTATTTACTGCTACTACTACTATTACTACTACTACTACCAATACTACTACTACTACGACTACTACTACTACTACTACTATTACTGTTACTACTACTACTACTACCAATACTACTACTACTACGACTACTACTACTACTACTATTACTGCTACTACTACTACTACTACTACTACTACTACTACTAGACCTAGGCCTGTTCTGATTAACTTTTGGCTGGGTTGTTTTGTGGCTATATTACGTATGACGTAATGGGTTTTTGTAATGTTTACAGATTTGCAATTCCTAGCCACAAAATTTCAGTACTCATGTTGACCTTTCTAGTTCTATAACTTGAATGTATAATTGTAAAAAACGTGTAATACTAATGATAAAGTTCGAATAAAGTTATTATTAAGTTATTATTATTACTGCTACTACTACTACTACTATTACTATTACTACTACTTCTTCTTCTACTACCACTACTACCACTACTTAAACTACTACTACTACTGCTACTACTTAAACTACCACTACTGCTGCTACTACTACTACTACTACTACTGCTACTACTTAAACTACCACTACTACTGCTATTAATGCTGTTACTACTACTAAAATCACTACTACTATTGTTATCATTATTACTGCTGTGATTACTACTGCTATTGCTACCACGATTACTATTATTACTAATACTATTATTATTATTACTACTACTAAGCAACTACTTTTAATATTTCTATATACTACACTACTATATATTACTATAAACTACAATAACTAGCATCACAACTCTTATTTCAATTACGACTTACTACCGATACTATTACTCTTCTATCACTATTCCCATATGCAACAACAACAACTCTTACTATTATAACTATTGACACTGAAATTGTTTTTCGAATATATCATAAGAAATCACTCATGTTGATGGAAAAAGTTTCTTACTAATATGTTTGGTAAATGACAGTAGGCTAACTGATCTTTCCAACTAATCTTCTTGTAGGACACTTCAGCGTTCAAGGATTAACGAAGTTTCTAATGAGCGACGACAACGCTGTTATTCACCCAGATGTGTTGTCCCTTCACAATGATATGACTTATCCTTTGTCTCACTATTTTATTAATTCATCACACAATACTTACCTCACAGGTAAAGTATAGAAATGTTTATTGATAACATCATTCAAAAAGTTACTTTTAAAAAAATCTCAATCATATCAGAAGGGTTTTACCGCCTGATTGATTATAGTGTTGGGGCAGTTGGTAGGATCTCTGCTTTCCAACCACAGGGTCCCCATTTCGATCCCGCCTTTAACGAACACTCGAACATTTCTGTGACCATGTTTTTCTTATTCTAAGCCAGCTGAGCTTTCCATCCTTCCGGGGAGGGTAAATGAGTACCGGTCAGGGTCTGCTGGGAGCTAACCTGCGATGAATCAGTGGGACCCAGTAGGAGTCAAAGGCTATCATCCGCTTAACACTACAAAAACAGGCGCCTTATAGACCACTAGCTAGGATTGTAAACTAAATTTTGCTTAGCTTTGGCTTGCAGGATAATATCACTCTTAACTAATAATTCAGTAAAAGCTGTCTTTCAGATACTGTGCACAAATAGAACTAAGGTCAGAGTAAAAATTAAATCTTCCTCAGGATTCTTGCTTAAAAGTTTTATCCCTGCTCATCTTCTGCTTTTCTCAGGTTTTAATACTTTCGAACGAATATCGCGTTAATAAGAGCTAATAAAACCAACTTTCATTAAAGAAATTAACGGTAGATAGATAGTTTAAAGGGCAAAATATGAGGAGAAAAACGTCATCATCATCTTCATCAGCATCGTCATCTTCATCATCATTATCAACATCATCACAATCATTATCATCATCAGCAGCAGCATCAGCATCATTATCACCATTATCATCATCACCATCAACATCATCATCAGCAGCATCAGCATCATTATCACCATTATCATCATCACCATCAATCATCATCATCATCACCATCATCATCATTATCACCATTATCATCATCACCATCATCATCATTATCACCATTATCATTACTATCAGAAAAACGTCATCATCATCTTCATCTTCATCAGCATCGTCATCTTCATCATCATCATCTTCATTATCAACATCAGCAGCAGCATCATCACGAAACATCATCAGCATTATTGTCATTATCATTAATTATTGTTACTGATACTGTTATCATTATCATCATTATCATCATTATCATTGTTGTTAATAATAGCAATAATATAATAAAAGAGTTTGTATTATGTTATAACTATGTAGGTCACCAGTTGACCGGAAAGTCGTCAGTAGAAATGTACAGACAAGCTCTGCTAGCTGGCTGCAGATGTGTTGAGTTGGACTGCTGGGACGGGAGAACCGAAGATCAAGAACCAGTCATCACGCATGGGATGACATTATGTACAGAAATTCTCTTCAAGGTAAATAGCTTTATAATTCAACATAAGAATATTAGTATTGACTGCTCCTCAGGTTTATTTATTATTATCGATAGAATCTTATACCCTGAACTGTGCCAAGAAAAGCCTTATTTTTTGGGGTTATACTCAATTTTTCAAACCATAAATCAAATTTAAAAAATAAATAGGATTTTAAGTCTTAATTTGTTTTTTTTTATGTTGTCGTGTGCTAGGTAAATGACTGTATAGGTGAGCCAAAACCTTTTTTAAGCTGAAGAAGATTTTTGAATGATTTAAACTAGGTTTTAATTAGAAGATGCCAGGTGTTGGGAGTTGTGAAGAATACGCCAATCTTTTGAATGTCGTATTTTTAACAAAATGTTTGCTTTTAGGACACCATTGAAGCAATTGCTGAGTGTGCGTTCAAGACATCAGAGTACCCATTGATCCTTTCATTTGAAAACCACTGCAGGTGAGGTGTGCTGAATCTTCTTTTCCACTCAATAAGTCACCCAATTAAGTGATTTCAACCTTTTAATGATAACAGTATAAACCCAAGTAGTTAAATGCTTGCAGTTAACCCTTCGGCATCACAGGAGAAATCACGTGGAGCTCCAAAAAAGGGTGCAAACGTCACGACAGCAACGTTTATCACCCCTTGATTATACCTAAAGAATTTTTTAAAAAGACAATATAGGCGGAGCTTTGTTTACATTTTCCCCTTCAATAGCACATGTGCACCAGTTTCTAATAAGGTTACAAAAACTGAAGCACTGTATACTGAGAGTGCTTCGGGTAAATAAACATCTTCTGAAAAAGAGAATTACGGTGTTCAACTTACGGTGTTCAACTTACCAATAGAGAAAAATATCGCCCTGGGAACCCCTACAGTTACCATCTAGAGAACATTGTCCGGCTGCGTTGCTAGTATAGTGGTTAACACGTCTGACTAGTAAACCGAAGATGTGGGGTTCGAATCCCGCCAATGGCTTATATATGATATTTTTCTCTTAATTCTTTCTGTATATATCTACACACCGAACGCATTCCAATTACATTTTCTGAAAATATGAGGGTGATATGCTTGACACTGTTCCTGTTATCTAATGGAGATTCTACAGAGAATGTATGATTCACGGTTTTGCCATCCAGCTATTTTTGAGTATTTTGGATCGCCACATCTTTTATGAAGCTCATCGAATAGCGTCAACATTTTCATTTCTGTGTTTTTGTTCGTTTGCTACCTAGAGTTGTATGTTAATGAAACAAAATGCAAACAATGATGGGAGGAAAGATTTATCTAGATATAATCCCGCTAAACATTTTTTTCATACCATCAAGGCGTGGCGACTACCTAGGTAAAGTTTGTGAGAATTCTTGAGCAATTAAAAACCCTTGACTGCTTCTCCGGTATTCACTGATCAACTCTTGAATTCTCCCAATTGGTTAACTCCAGGCTATGAGGTTATAGAGAACCTTAATACATTATTGAAACAGTATACGATCTATGATAGCTGAATAATAAAACACAACCAGCTTGAATATTGAAAAGAATAAAAATCATAGAGACCAACCGTTTAGTGGTCGAAATCTTGTATCGGTCATGATGAACAAACAGCCTTGGCGAATTGAGGTCATCTCGAAGGTTCGTACGAATGTCTTTCCGGCTACGGTGAGTTTAAAGGACCGAAAATTCAAATTTCTAAAGCAGAATTTATCTTTATTTACTATGTAGCAATGCAAATCTGAGAAGACAACTAATTAAGATGAAAAAAAGGAATAATCGAAAGTTTCCATGCCTCCAAAAGCACCCAGAATTTGAATATGAAAATGAATGTGGAAACAAGTTTTGTGTGTCCTTTCATCTCGTTCCAATCCCTCTCATTAACAAACTATCCCCTCCCTACTGAGAAACTTTTAGCGCCAAAAAATCTTGTTAGCGATTAAGATCTAGCGACAGCGATGAAGATTTTGTGACAGATATTAGAATGTAGCGACAACGATTAGAATCTAGCGACAGATATTACAATCCAGCGACAGCAATTGCATTTTAGCGATAGCGACTGCGAATCTAGCGACAGCGATTGAATTTCTAGCAACAGCGATTGCATATTTGCGGTTGCGACTGTAATTATAGCGATAGCGATTATAACTCTAGCGACAGAGAATTTTATTTAGCGAATTTTGAAACGAATGGACGACCATAGTTTTTAGTTTGGCATAAGCTTTCCAAGTTCAAACGGCGGATGTTAAATAGTTCTGGATTTGATTGCTCATTTTGTATTATCTTGAGATTTTGTTTTTCCCCGAGTGATTTCTTGTTGTTCATTGTCATTGAATAACTTTTCCAATTTCGAGCTCAGTCATGTGATCACGTGCTCCTGCGTAAGATAGATTACAGAAGACTGGTTGTGACTTGTTTTTGCCCAGATTTTTTTAGAAAAAAATTTTGAAATAAATTAAATTTAAAAAGTGCCATTCACCTACCTGGTTAATACTAAAACAATTATCCCCTCTGTGTCGGTGCCTAGCAAAGGATATTTAACTCGCCGCTCGCCACTCGGTAAATATCCATCACTAGACACCTCCACTTCGGGGTATAATTGTTAAATATACCGAACGACGATATATGAAAACTAAGAAAAAAATTAAGTTATCAGTCTATTAAAAGTTTGTTTATATTTTCAAGTATCGAAGAGTTTGGAAAGTTTATGTGAAATTAAATAAAACAATTACTCCATTCGCGCTTGATGAATATGAGATGATTATAAACAGCTCGGCGCTACGCTCCTCGTTGGCTATTTACCATCTCATAATTATATAACGGGTGCTCTCGAAACAATTGTTAATTGTATTAGTTTTCTATTATGTATTTCTTCTTTTTTTTTCTTTTATGTTTTATATTTTTTCTCAATTGTGTTTTTATTCTTGCATTAAATCACAAGTATATTGTAGTAAATCAATAGAAACTCGACATATTGAAACATTTTTTTCATATTTTAAGTCCAAAGCAGCAAGCTAAGATGGCAAACTATTGTGTACAGATATTTGGAGACTTGCTCCTCAACAAAGCTCTTGATGATTATCCCGTAAGTGCCACAGTATCTATTTTGGCTTTCTCATAAATTTAAACAATGGTGTATTTTTTTGAAGGCTGCATTAAAAGAATTCTGAGAATTGAATCAGATAAAACTAAAAGAAAGAATAGTAATATTTTTAAATATTCTTAAAAGAATCTCTTGAATCAGACATTTTAGACTAATTTTTGACATTTTATAATATTTTTGGGGACATTTTTTGTTATATGATACTTTGTATTGTAAGATGTATTTTATTAAACAATTGTTGTATATACATTTTCATTGGAATAGTTTGAAATATATGTTCTAACTGTTTTCAGGTAGTTTACTTCAATCCATCATGATAAACAAATACATGATTAATACTAGTAATTAATGACGATTCCTTTTCAGTTGTGAATTGTTAACTTCATTTTGCTTCAGTTACATTTCCTCATAGAAGAGCAATAGAAGATTTTTTGATTTGTGGTAATTCGACACAAAAAACATGAAAAACAGATCGGTTAAGTTGCTAAAGCATAAGTAGTTTTCTCATTCAAATCAAGCAATTTAGAGCTATTTACTCATCACTTATGGCGGCGCTATTGGTCAGAGGTTCTTCGTTGTGGAAGTACAAGATGTGCGTTGGGTTAGATCCCAGGTTTTGTCTAAACTCGAACCTTCTTTTCTGTTAAAGTTTATTCAGCTTTCTAATTCTCCGAAG
The DNA here is from genome assembly GCA_028564885.2 of Zoanthus sanctaehelenae. Lineage (NCBI taxonomy): Eukaryota > Metazoa > Cnidaria > Anthozoa > Zoantharia > Zoanthidae > Zoanthus > Zoanthus sanctaehelenae. The sequence goes on along the minus strand of JAOTRI020113462.1, from coordinate 15,452 downwards.
TTGATAAATGAGTGTCAGCATCTGCTAGGAGTAATTCTGAGTTGGATCCGTATCCTCCCCAACAGGGGAAGTCAAGGACTTTGCAGTGTTACTCTAAAGAAAAAAAGTTATGAATTAAAATAATGTTGAGGGAAACCAAAAATTAGCACCGTCTCCAACAGGCCTCTAAGTTAGGAAAAGGAGTAAGTTTTTACTAAGCAACTTTCTGAATTATAAAATCCATTTTTGCTTTAGCTTGAGGAAGGAAGACCACTTCCAAGTCCAAAGGTTTTGCTGAGAAAAATCATCATCAAGAACAAGAAAAGAGCTATTAAACGTAAGTACGATGCTTGTGGGATACGGGTATAAAGATGAACTGAAGTATAGATAGCGGAAACGTGCTAGTAGATAACATAAAGCCACTGTATTGGGCACTATGGCTCTAAAGATGAATTCACGTATAGATAGCACTATCTTGCTAGTAGCTAACATAAAGCCACGATAATAGGTACTATGTCTATAAAGATGAACTTATGTATAGTTAGCGCAAACGTGCTAGTAGCTAACTTGAAGCCATTATATTGGGTACTATGACTATAAAGATGAACTCATGTCAAATTTGAGTATGATCAAACTCAGTGATGATCTTTGGTAGTTGGATTTCAAATATTCGAATTCATTATAGTTGAAACTATCATCTACTCTCTTGCTCAACTATCAAAAAAGAGGCTTTAGAAATGTTTGTTACTAAGTACAGAAGTCTCATAGAACATCTTTAGTTGCTTGTCCAATCACTTACCAATCCCAAACACTTTTTTAGTATCGCTAGTTCACCATATAGTAAAAACTCTGTTTTTAGAGTAATTTTGTTTTTCAGTGCCTGATGTAAGTTTTCATATTCAACTTTATAATGCTATGATATATACCCTCAATTAATTGTTTTATCTTGAAGCCTTTTGAATTTTGTTTAGTAAGTTAATACTGTGTTTGTCTTTATGATTATTTCTTTCTGAAACAAGGTTGTGAACCCTCCATAACTGGATTTCCTTTTATAGCGATTGATAATCGTCTTTTAGACAGATAAAATTTTCCATTTCTGAAGCGATGTCTCCAAGGGCCTGGCTATACGTGTAGCGCGCAACATTGTAGCGCAATTGTCTCTAGTATGTTTTTAGGCTGCCTAGACGTGGAAGCTAAAGTTAAGCGACTTATCCATGTATCCTCGCCACAGCACGCAAACTCTTTCACTTCCCTGTTCTTCTAATTGTCACAAGAGATTTCGTACAATATTTCGTAGTCTCATAGCTTGTTATGAGCTGTTTTATGTTTTTGGCCCACCTATTGCGCCCCACCTATTGCGCCCCACCTATTGCGCCCCACCTATTGCGCCCCACCTATTGTGCCCCACCTATTGCGCTCCACCTATTGTGCCCCACCTATTGCGCCCCTGTAAACTCATTTTCCTTTCCATACACTTTCACTCTTTCCGCCGCAAATTTGTTTATTGCAGTTTTTTTTTTAATCGAACAGGCGTTAAAACTATACAGTCGTTGCTTGGTTACAAACATTTGATATGTCGCCGAGAGGGCTTAGCTGGGATACATGCAGCGGGTTCAAGAAATGTCAAAAGTTTTGCATGAATATTTTTTGAGTCTAATTGGCAACAAATTTTGTTTTTTGCTAAGCAATGTTACCGAAGTGGCTAAACTGTGAAAAATGCAGGAAACATGTAGCACTCGACAATGTTGCGTACGACATGTATCCTATTTTAGCCAATCCGTAAGCTATAAAACTGAGGTAGGGCCATTCCGTTTAATCAACACCCCCCATGAATAAAGTAGTTTTTCACCTTGAATCCTAACAAATTTCTCTTCTCAGGGTCTTCAGAAATATATATGGATGAAGTGTTTAATTAGCATAGCCCTTAAGAAATCCTGTAATTTTTTAAGAAGGACTCCTTGGAAAATCAGCTGTGGATAACAAAAATTTTATGTTTATAAGCAAATTTTCCAAGACACCCCTTGGAAAAACAGAGATTTCCCCTTCTACCCTTTAGAAAGCGATTCAGACAAAGCAACCCTTGATAAATTCTTAAGTAACCATTTCCTCTCAAAAAACGATTCCCTATAGGGGGTGGCAGGGGAAGGTGTGGCTATTAAATGGAATGGCCTGCAATCTTGTTACTATCCACAGCTGCTGATACAGTAATAACACAGACGTCAACGGGTGCTCCGACTGGAGGTGGAAGTGTAGAGGTTGAAGCGAATGGAGAAGTAGATAATTGTGATAAGAATGGAGATACTACAAATGAGAGCGAAGAAACAGCTACCAAGGTATGTTGCACATCTTAAAATTGGATATGTTTTTTTTGTGTACTAGCTTGGATTAGGCCTTTCATCTTGGCTTGCGACAGCGAGATTGGCTTGCATTTGTCGTCCTGAAATCCCGGATGTGTGTTGGCTTGAATAAAGTGCCTTTAGTGTAAGAGCCCGGATCAAGTGTACCATCTTGGCTTGTGACGGCGAGATTGCCTTACTTTGTCGTCATTGGATGCGTTGTCAGATTGAATAAAGTGCACCTAGTTGATCAATATGTTTCCTTTGGCTTGTGCATATCGTCCTCCGTGACTCTTGAAAGCGAGCTTGACAGATCTAGGTTCGATTCCTTCCTTACCAAAGTTTGAATGTTGGTGCAGTTTCAAAATGTGCGATCATCTTTCTTCTGTTAGTCCAACTTAAAACTTTATACAGTTCATGTATCTCTTCCACTTGTAAACCTCAAAATGTCTACTTTGCTTATCTCTTGTTAGCTTGGAATTTGGATTACATGCAGGTTTTTTGTTGCTGTCAAGCATGGTGCGTGGGTACTCAAAATATAGGCTTTAGACCACTCAGTCTATAACAGGGTGTATAAATCACGGATACTTCTGCAGTATTTATAAACGTTTTAGTACAGTATGCAACAAATTTTTCCGGATAAGAACTTGTTAATGGGGTTTTGATGTACACGATTTTTTCTGGCTCACAAGCCTGACCTGTTTAAAACAAAATATCATAATTAAGCCATTCCTCGTTTAGAGCACATCCCCGCCCAAATTTCTGGTGATTATCCCCCCCCCTTTCCCCCTCCACCCTGGCTTGACTATCTCTTCATCGAATTCAAAGGCGGTGTGGTAAGGGAAGGCTTAACATCTCTGTCTTTTTGCCACCAGGACCTGGTTCAGCAGCCTGCTTAAAAGACTTCAAAATCAAATAGGCACCGGCGCCGTTGAAGAAATATAGCTAATCTTTTGGTTCCCACTTTTTAGTCCAGTTATAATGATAAAATTATCTTTGTGTTTAATGTATGTTGTGAAGCAAGCGCTGCAATTAGCGACTTAGATTTACCTTGAAACAATTCACCAAAGCTCACACAATCTTGTTACAAATAAAGTCTCTAATTTCTATCAATCTAGAATCGTAGAGAATCTACAATTGATGAAGAGGAAGAAGCAGAGGTCGAACTTTCGGAGCTAGTAAACTACATCCAGCCAGTTCATTTCAAAAGTTTTGAAAATTCATCTAGTAAGTTCTTCAATCTAATCTATCGATGTAAACGCATTTCAGTTTTCGATATGTTTTCAGCATCTGTGTTAATGATTATAATTCTTTCTCATAGACCTCTTTCATAAATGGCTAGCATGCATTTTAGTATTCTTTTGTCTTTACTGAAATTAGTCTTACACTTACTATAGCCTAGTGTTCGAGCAGAAACTTCAAAATTCAAAATAATTAATTTAAATGACTGTGGATTCATTTTATACGGTCTTAGACTCGTTTTCTTTGTAAATATTTAAAGTGCTTGAGAGAGAAAGCAAGAAGTTACACCTCCAACAATACACACAGTTGTAAATTGTGTAAATCTGCATATGCATTTATGAATATTTAACTTTATTGTGACACAAAGCATATGCAAATCGGATACATTGTCATTGTTGTCAGGGGGCAACAGGATATACGAACATGGTCCATTAGTGTTATGAACTTTATCCATTTTGTGTTTTGCTATCCTTACAATAAATATTTGGCATTGATAAACAAACGTAATACATGACATCAAACACGATCTCCCTTTGTAGGTTACGATTACACGTGAGGTGAACGCAGTAGATGGAAACTTCATTGCAGCTAATGAATTTCATTTTTACTTCCCAGAAAAGAACAAAAGTTACGAGATGTCATCCTTTGTAGAAACAGTTGGCACGTCTTTGCTGAAAGAAGCACCTGTGGAGTTCGTGAAGTATCCTTTAGCTTTAATAATTTTAGGGCAATGGTTTCCATAATAAAAACAATTTGTTAAATCTCTGATAAGGTAAATAAAAATATAAATAACTTGGCCACATACTGATACTCATTAAGATGACAGAGTGATGGTGTTGGTGAGTTTATATGCGTCAAACGTTATTTGGCTGTGTGACTGTCTGATGAGGTTCCAGTCCAGACCCAAAAAAGTGACCCTTGCTCACCAGTTTCCTTTAGCTCAGTGGTTAGCGCATTCTACTAGAACGTGGAGGGTCTTGGGCTCAAATCGCATCTGCATGGGGTTCGGATATTTTTCGAGTTCTTCTTGTTTTTAAAATATCATGTAATTATTGTTTATTCTTTAAGAGTTTCGGATGATTAAAACGAAAAACAAAATAGAAAAAGGAAATCCTGGTCCCTTGCATTGGGAGTAAATTTCAGACCATGGTATGAATGGGGCTTCAGCACCTTTCTTTGCCTTTCATCTGTCAAGTAGCTGCTACAATAAGAAGATAGAAAGGAAGTTATAACCTAGCTGCAGAATGTTTGTAATGCAGTACTGAGCGGAATAAACCAAAAAAAAGGTTCAACGATGACGACTCAGAATATATGCTTTGTCTTGCAAGCTTATCTTCTAATAAAAAATGCTCCTCCAACTGTCATTCAGTTAAATACAATAATTGGCTCACTGATGGTTGAGCTGTTTCTCACCAAATTTTTCTCCAGTTGTTTTGTACGCTAGTAGGCAACTTCGGAAGAAAAACCCTTGTGTTGCACGTGGCTTAATCAACTTTTGGTTAAACTGCTTGATCGTCACCTTGGGATTTCGTGGATTTACTTTTCTTCAGACCAATGGTTTGAGTTAAACAAAGGCTAACGCCCTAAACGACAGCTCGGTGCCTTTCACGGCGATGATCGAGGTTTTAACTTTGAGAGTTGAAATCCCCTGCTTCAGTTATATGCCGGTGCAACCTTTTGTTAACTGTTGTATAACTTCTTGTTTTCTTTGTATTATAAATGTATATTTAACGTTTATTGTTGTGAGTAAGTTGCATTGATGTAGCTTTGCAAACTGTATTTTACAATCAAATTTTAACTGTGAAGGAAGCGAGATTTTGTTCCTTAACAACATGTAGCTATAACAAGCGGCAGTTGAGTAGGGTATACCCCAAGGGAACGCGTGTTGGCTCTGAAAACTATATGCCTCAGGTAAGGTGTGATTAATTAAAAAATCTCAAAGGTAAGCGAAAGGTGAACCAACCAAAACCTAACAAACCTATCGCAGAAGCATTGACGCTGTGTTCAAAGCAGCTGGTGAGACATTGACCGAGCTTAAAAGGGTTTTCGAGAACCGCGAACTTGTTGGATGGGTATTGTTGCGGCCCTTTTATCCCCCAGAAAACTAGGGGGATGATAATGTTATTTTGAAAATGAAGCACTGTTTAATAGGTAATGGGAAGTTAAAAATGTTTTGATAATAACTTTAATTAAATTATTATTTTTATACTTTTTTTAAAAAATATTCCATTAACATTCTTGCTACTCTTAAAGTCCCTATAGTCCGTTTGCGCATGCCCTTAATGTGCTTTACATAACTTTGTTGGAATGTTTTAAGTGCAAATGACATTATTTAAAGCTTTTGTCATAGAATGACTGGGACATATTTTTAGAAATTCGTATTAGGCATCTTTAGAATTCAATCTTGACATGAGCCTATAAATAGGAGCGACTAACTTTAATGTTCAAATGTCACGGCGTTTTTACGAATCGACTTATTTTTAGTTACCAATCACATGCGTCCAAACTTGATCAGTAACATCACTGTTAATTTGCATGAATTGTCTGAACCTCCGGGACTGAAACGTCTATTGAAATTACCTGCTAAAAGGGATCTAAAAATAAACCAGTTCGTGAAAACACGGTGACATAGGTCTATTATGGGAGTTGCTTGCTCCTACTTATGGGATCTTGATCTCAATCAATTCTATAGATGTGTTTTTATTAGACGAAAATATAATTGCTTTTGAAGGCACTGTTAGGACGGTTAATCAAGTTATATATATTTTCTGAATATATAAAAGTTATAAAACATCTTTGTTCATTTTGCTATGTAACCTACCGGTATTTAAGTTTCAAAGAAAAAAAAATCTAATTGTCGTCACAAGCTTCCCAAAATGCTGGATTGTTTTGCCGAGTATGTGAAGAGGTGCAGGAAATAGCACTAATCCTTTTTTTACTATTTTGCATTTAGCAAATGGCTTCTTTCCGCACCTAGTCGACGAATCCAGCCGCCCTTCAGCACTCATCGGTTTCGCGAGAGAAGTCTGGGTCTCACGACCAGAAATTCCGTAGTGATGACGTCAATATATCCTGGGAATGATCAGGAGTATTTATTTGGTCCACCCTATAATTTGCATAATTATGATCTCAAATATGCAGTTGATTTGAAATATGCCATATTTAAGCAGATGTAAAATTTATGCCAACTTGTAATTACGCACAACTAACAACTGGAGATTGACGTCATCTCTATGGAATTTCTGGTCGTGAATCGCAGTCGTCTCTCTCTTAAAACTGGTGAGAAATGAAAGAGGGCTGCATCCGTAGACTATTCCGCACTAAATGTCAAATGCAAAATAGTAACAAAATTTTATGTGCTGTATCACCATTATTCGAATAATTACGACACTGGTTCTCGATACGATACTTGAAAATACATTTGTTAAACATTGAACACTGATAACTGAAACTGTCGCAAACCCTTTTACTGGGTCTAGACATCTCAGCTCGTCATTTTGTTACACTTAACATTTTGTTTACAACATAAATGAACAAATGGCTTCTTTCCTTTTCTATTTTGTCTGCTTCAACAGCTTTACTGGAATGCTGGTTGTCAACTTGTTGCTTTGAACTACCAAACACTCGGTATGTAGGCCTGTGTTAATACCCCTGTTTTTTTTGTCTGTACCAATTTTGGTTTTTAATTAGGCGAACATTCCTATGTAAATACAATTGCAACAACCCATTTTAGTTGATTTAAGAGCGGCAAATTTGGATTTATAGAAACTGACCTGCTTACGAGACCTCCGTCTGGCATAGAATTTCAGTTTAGCAGTGATACTGAATGTAAAAGGATAAATGGGTGGCTTGTTAATCGAGAAACTGACCTGCTCACAAGACTTCTGGCATAGAATTTTAGTGTAGCAGTGATACTGAATGTAAAAAGGTTAAATGGGTGGCTTGCTAACCGAAAAACTGACCTGCTCACAAGCTGAATTACCAAGGACGCAGTTCAAGGAGAATGAACCGAAGGATCTGTGCTGCCATTTAGGTGCTTGGTCCCAGAACACGGTCCATACACGGTCCAAACACGGTCCATACATGACCTGGAAGCACAGCACCACAGCCAGATTTAATCACCTGGGCCCAGTTGTTCAAACGCTGGTTAAGTTTAACTCTGCGTTAAGCAAAAATTCAAATTTCTTCTTTAAGAAAAGGTAAATGGTTATTTATGAAGACTGTTTGGATTTTTCAAGTAAAAGTCTTGTTAGTGCCAAAATTACAGCTAAAATCTCTCCTTGTAAGATTGGAAACAAGATCGTGGGTTAAACATTTAACTCTGGGTTAGTGCTTAACGGCTTTTGAACAACTGGGTCCTTTGAGTCGATTTTGCGAAAGGAGATGAGCCGTAGTACCCGGAGAAAAATGTCGGAGTCAAAATGAAATCAGGAAATCTCAGTCCACGTGGGGAGCCCGGGAGTTGATCCCGTGTCCTAGAAGTGAAAGATGCAAGTGATGACCGCTACGTTAGTTAACTGGGCTCCATATGTAGATAAACTGTTTTGAACTGAATAGAACCACTATGCTATGACCCATGATGTAAGGAGTAGTGTCTGCTACTAACGGTTTTTCAGTACCCAACCTTTGTTGGCGCAGTTGGTAAGGCACCAGTTTACCGTGCTGGAGACTTGGGTTCGATTCACAATCGGACCAACACTCAGGGTCTTAAAACATATTAAAAAGTCATTTCATAATGTTTAGCTCTAGCGGACTATCTAATAAACCCAATCAGATGAACTTGTATTCTTTTAGAGCTTTAGATAAGTGCTGTATAAATGTACAGTGGAACTCCGCCTTTCTACCACCATACAATCACCTCGTTGTTACGACCATTTTTGGGGGAGCCGGCAAAACGCTCATACATTATCTTCTAAAACCACCCTGTTAATGCGACCAACGACCACCTTTTTAATTTACGAAGTGCATATTTCTTTGTTTTCTCATTAATACGACCACTGATCCATGCATACAAATTGCAATAGGAAATGCATTGTGAAATAATGACAGTTTTTATGTCATATTGTTATCTGTTTTTAAAAAGCATCAAGTCATCAAAACGGGCATTGATACTTTTGAAACAAATAACTTTTTAAACAAAAAGTCACTAATTAGCTTGTGTTAACATAACATCAAAATAGTTAAATAGAGTCTCTCATCATGGAGTAAGACAAAAAAAATTCAAAGCCTGTTATCTGGGTTTTTTTCTTCTTATTTCCCGCTTCCGGTTAATTTTGCTCAAATCGCCGTTTCTGTCCAGCATTTTCGTTCTTCACAGAAAACTGTTGTCAATATCCAACAGTTTTTCAAGCAGCTCTGTGCATTTTGCTTGCCCCGTAAATTATAAATACATGGAACTTCCTTGAAATTTTGAAATCCTTCTGATTTAGAGTTGTTAGCATATTTTATTATTTGAATGCTATTTAAAGGCTTCAAAATAATTGTAAAACATATGAAGCACGGATATGCTCGAAATAACACATTTATTAAAACCTATTTACCACGAAACTTAACCCTAACCCGGTAATACGACCACTTTATTTTGTCCGTTGGTGGTCGTATTAACGGGGTTTCACTGTATTATTATTTAAATATATGCAGTACTATCATGAATATATGTAATAATATGACAACCTTACCACTCTCCGCAACCACAAGTATTACGCACTTTACTAAGAGATTGATGGTTTGTGATTTGCGTTTGGTGTTGACGATAACTGATTCTTTTTAATTATAGATGAAGTTAGAATTGATTGTAATTTGTTAATCTTTGTTTTTTTTTGGCAGACTTGTGTATGATGCTAAACTTAGGGAAGTTCGAATACAATGGCAAATGTGGGTAAGTATATAATATAGATTGTTTCGGTATAACGTTTTTATATTTCGTCGTATTTCGTTGTACAGTTGATATGAATTGTGTTTTTTATTTTTAAGAGAACGCTTTTAGAAACGTTAAAAACGGACTAACGTTAAAAAGGGCAGGTCCTAATTTTCTCTTAAAACTATTTGGTTTCGTTCAAGGTATATTCTCAAACCCAGTTTTATGCGTCGTCAAGACAAGTCTTTCGATCCTTTCGCTGAGTCAACGGTTGACGGAATCATTGCCGGTACGGTTGAAGTGAAGGTAAACGGATTGTGCTAGCAAGTAAAACTTTATATTACTATACTTTAGTTAGAGGATTCCTGTAGTTACTGTAAGTTGCGTAGAAGAACTATTGCCAAATGTCAATCACCAGCACTGGAGACGGACCATTTGATTTCGAAAGAGGAGCTTTGAAAGATATTGAAAAAAAATGCTGTAATACTAGGAGAAATATACATATTTTGAAAGATACAAATATAGTTAAGCCGTACCCCGGGGGTACCTTATTAGTATTTGGTTTGATTCTATCCCAGAGCTATATGTATAAAATCATACCCTACCCCTAAGTGAACAGAAAGTGTATTCTATATGAGACAATAGACCGATGTAGTTTGTACATTTTGTTTTCCCAATACAGATCATGTGATCATACTCAGGAGATTTGATCCTTTGTCTTGTCATTAAAAAGAGTACATGCAGACATATTCATGCTTGCATATGCTCTCTTTAATGAACAAGACAAAGTATTAATTCTCCTGAGTATCATCACATGATCTGTATTGGGAAAACAAAATGTAAAACTAAATCGGTCTATTAAATCCCTAAACGATGCCAAATATCTGTAGAGAGAGACCTCGAACAAAATAGTTACTATATTGGGAAAAAATCTCTTATAAAAAAGAAATATTCTGCTTGTTCTGCTGTACAAAAATGAAATGTTCCTATAGAAACTAACTCCGCCCTCCTCAAATGTCAAAGGGTACGCTCCTTATTAATTTTATTCTCTTTGTTGTTTAAGATTATATCGGGCCAACTGCTTTCAGACAAGAAAGTTGGGATATATGTAGAAGTGGACATGTTTGGGCTTCCAGCCGATACAGTTCGAAGAAGGAGAACCAAAGTTGTGCCAAATAACGGCATCAATCCAGTCTTCGATGAGGAATCGATACAATTCCCAAAGGTAGGTTTTACATTTTGAGGAATCATTTAAATTTAAGATGTATATAAAATCGAGGTAATTTGGGAAAGTTTTCTAATCTAAGAAATATTACACTGTTAACGACTGTTTAAAGTTAGGTGGTTTTTGAGTAATAGAATCCAATTAAAACAAAAAATGAGCACATTTCGTTGATGATTAAGTAAGTTTTTGTCTGGATTGATACAATAAGTTTGAATGATGTCACAAGTTCCCGGTTGAAGTTTTACAAAGATCATTGGCTCTGCAACTAAAACTTCTCGACTGGCGTTTGCCGGGTCCTAACCCACAGTCCTAGCCCCAGTCGAGTCCGTGGTCATGAAACAAAAATGTGTGATGGATTGGTTACACCCTCTACAAGCCAGTTTCTAACGTCATCAGAAACCCCTTGAATTGGAATCCCCACCGAAAGCGGATGGTGAGCCGACCAAAACAGAAAGCGTAGAAGCGTTGACTCTGATGAAGGCAGCTCCCGGTAAGACATGGATCAAGTTGAAGAGGTATTTTCCTGAACCGCCTTCGTTGCGGGGGAGGCCGGGTAATTGTTGCGGCCCTTTGTTGCCTAGGGAACTAAAACGATGAAAACTTTCTAGATTTTAGTAACTTATATTTTTAAGACTTTTTATCAATTTGATGATGTTGACACGCCCTGCAAAGAAACACTATATATTTTGCTGCACGTAAAATTGAATTGCAAAGTGCTCTATTTTTAATAAATGCATGTTATCGAGGCTGGGAAAGACTCGTACAATGAAAATACGGAAATAATAAACATTTTTATCATATAATTATCCATAAAATACTTATATTTCTCCCTTTCTAAAACTTGTTATTTTCACTAGTGAAAATAACATGTTGTTTTCACTAATGAAAATAACACATTACCATGGTTACACCTTGAGTGTGCTTTACGGCAGCTTTGCGATTCATTCAACATGGCTGCAAAGTATTTTATGGATAATTATATGATAAACAGAATATTACATAGTCGCCTGGAGATACGGATTTTATCTTCTCGTGTTGCAAATATATCACTCGTTCATTACGCTCACTTGTGAGATATGTTTTCAACACTCGAAGATAAAATCCGTATCTCCGCGCGCCTATGCAATATCCTCTATATCACGTTCAGTACAATGATTTTATCTTTAGGTAAAAATGTTTTTGTGTGTCTAAAAATGTTCAAATTTGTTGACAACCAAAAAATTAAAAACAATGAGCTAAGGAAAAATAAACTTGTTCTTATTGTATAAAGGCGTGTACCAAGTACAGAACTTACCCTATCCTTGTGATTGGTTGAAGACAGACTAGTGACTCGGTTTGAAGGTTTGGAACACTTGAATCCGGTCTCCACACTAACTGCACATTGCAATCATCCCTGGCTGTGTTACTGACTGTGTACTTCACAAGAAATCTAGAAACGTAATTTTTCTTTAGGAAACTGCATAATTTATTATTTGATAAAAATTGAAAAAAGAAAATAAGCAGCCGATGACTTCATGTGCCTTACGATCAATAGAAAACCGAAAGGCATTGTAGTTTGAAAAAAAAAATTTAATTGAGATAAAGTTTATCTGAACAGTAATGGATATGATGGTGCCTTCAGGGTGAAATGGTTCGATATAAATAAAAACATTTTTACTAAGTATTCTCAAAACTGTTTTCTCAAATGATACCAAGAAGACGAAAAATAACTTTTTAGAAAAAGTGTTTAATTTATTTTCGGGCCGGTGAAAAGAGCTGAATCTTGCGCGGTAGAAGTGCTAAATATAGAATTGCTCAACACCATGACATCTAGGCGAAAGCCTTCTTAGAAGGGTTTTTCGCGACAAAAATTGTCATAAAAGCAATGATGGCATAGAAACGTCCAGTTAGAGGTGCAGTGTTGGTAAAATGGAAAGAGTAACAATAAGAATACTGTCGTTCCTATTGCGGCTTCGGGAGGAAAACGGAGTTACAAAACAAGGATTTTCCAAATCGATGAAAGAAAAAAACTCTAGCACACAGAAATTTGCGACGTTAAAAGCGGCTTCAGCAATTTAAATCGTTTCTAGAGCAGATATGTAAGCGCATTGACGCAAAAGAATGGTTAGTTGAACCTTATTTGCATAGAATCCCCGTTTTATGTCTCTACTTCCCCCTCGGCGCCGTGACACAAACAGCCTTCAACTTCTTTGCATTGCTCTTCCCGTTTTATATACCCTCCTGAATGCTCGCACTTAACGTTTTAAACGTAGTTTTATACCGTCAATGCTTTTTAAACAGTAAATTTATCTTTCAAATTTCTTATATTATCAATGTTCTTGTAAATATTTTGCTTCTAAATTTCAATATTCTTGTGAATCAGTCGTTTTTTAATAACCCATTAACCCATTGCCATGTTTGATAATTTTTTAATAAACCATTATTATTATAAGCTTATAAGTAAAACAAACAGAAAGAGAAGAATTGTTCTTGAATAGGTTTGAAAGCAGGAATACAAAAAAACTGTCAAGAGAAGCAAAACCATCTGTGGTGGAGAACCAAATGTAATTAAAACATTTTTAAAAGGTACTACAGCCAAAAGACGACTTGCAAAATAACTAAGCTGGGAGCACTGTAGTTTGAGGGTTATTAGTATAACATATTCTAAAACATTATGGTGACCTAATTGATATACTTGGTGATCTTTTAAAAAAAGTATGGCCACCAAAAGGCGACTTTACAAAATAGCTAAGCTTTTGAGCACTGCCAACCAGCATCAAATGATTTCAAGAGACTTGAAAACTGTAAAAAAACTGTTAACATCTGGTGATAGTTCTGGTAGCCTTATATACCGTAATCATCTATTTTACACCCACTCTCTATTAAACGCCTCGTATCCAATAGACGGCCAAGTCTAAAGGCACGGACAAACCGTGCAAAATTCAATTGAACACTGCGCACAAGAAATTTTTTGGAGGTGGACACGCGGTGCAACAAAATCACGCAATATCTCTCGTTATAGCACAACATACTTACCGATACAACATTACAACAATCAAAATGGTATCCAACAAGAAATCCTTCTAAAAAGAAAACTTGCTGCGCACATTGTTGCAAAAGTAAATCGTAATTCAACTTCAGGTTTGTTACGTGCTATGTTTCGTGCAAGAAAATCGGTAAACACACTCTGCAACAACCCTGCTGCACGAGATGTTGCATAACGGAAATATTGTCTCGTGTGTTCGCGCCTTAAGGAGTATTTTCAGTTAGCAGCACTTTTCCATGTAACGCCCCGTATCTAAAAAAAGCATTTATCAAATATAAATTATAACTCTCTACCCTATGGGCGTTTTTTCGCTACTTTTAGTGACATTTTTAATAATATCTCCTTCAATATTTTGAAAAAAAAAACAATTATCACTTTACAGATTGAGTGAAAAGGAAACCTCGTAAATATTTTCAAATTTTTTCGATGAGATTTGTGGGAGGTTTTTTAAATGTAGTTTTTTTAAGGAAAATTTGAACTTGGGTGAATTTTAGTTTAAAAAATCGCCAAACCGTCCTCTAACCAAGTTGGACCTTCGCATAGTCTGGAGGGACGGTTTGGCGGTCATCCCCAAAATTCTTCACACTCAAATACTTCTCTCAACTTAATTACTCTCCACCACATCTTAGGGTACAGAGTCGCCTTAGGTTACAAAACAGTTTGAGCATCGTGTTTGATCAATGGAGCATTTTTTTGTTATTTTGAAACGTAATTTGTGTAGCAATTTTTATTCACTTGATTGCGGAACATTTTTTGAACAGTTACCACGCTTATCAGTTGAGGTATTACAGGGCGATTGCTATGAAGTCCATTAGGTAGCTCAAAGGAAACCTGGAATAAGGTTGTGCAAGCTGAATATCACAGAAGGTATGGGAGAGGATAGACAACAATTGAAGCAACTCATATCACTTCTGACGCCAACAGTGGAAAACTTGGGACGGTAAAAAGTAAGCTCGATATCTGTAGCCAGTGAAGACCTACCTTTTCCCCTTAGAAACTGATGAGGGGCAGCAAGCTTTGACACTTAGGGAGGATCTTATTATACTGAACACAGGCATCCTAGAAAAAGCACATAAAGATATTTGATCAGTAGAATAAACCTAAATTTCTAATTTTCAGTGGAACAAAGGCGAAGATATTTAGCACTTCTAAGGAGTATCGCGATTCAGTTAACATTTCGGTCAGGGAGAGAGACATGATATAAAATCACCGGCTCAGAATTAACACACATTAAAAAAATTGAAAAAAAAACTAATTGCAATTCTGAGCCGGTAATTCCACATTATAATGCCGGCGTTAAAAAATATATATTTCTCAGAATATATTTTCTCCTAACTAGCCGGCAATATATTGTGGAATCACCTGCTCTGAATCACAACTAGTTTATATAATATCTTAAAACCATTTTGACTGACAAATTCAAATCAATTACGATATCAATAAATGATATACCTAAGCAACATATTGGCAATGGTGGTGACGAAGATGATAATAATGGTGATGATAATAGTGATGATGATGATGATGCTGACAGCTGTAGAGATTATGGCGATATCAATGTTGATAATGTAAATAATCCTACTGCTGATATTGGTTATGGTGATGATGGCTAAATTAGTGAAAGCCGGAGTTTTTATTAGTAAATTGAAATTATTCGACAAGCAATTTTGAAAAACATAATTCATATTGTATCATTCTATAAATAAGTAAAAAATAAATATTGCATTTATATAGCGCTTATCCTTAGAGCTCTAAGCGCTTTACAAATAGATACAGGTTTTGACAGTC
>JAOTRI020113451.1:0-12795 GCA_028564885.2 Zoanthus sanctaehelenae | reverse complement strand
AGAAAGATAGATAGATAGATATATTGACGAAAAGGTAAATTTAGACTCGGGCCCCCTACGGGGGTAGCCCGAGTAATAAATAGATAGATAAATAAATAAATCACTAAATATAATAGGCGATATCTCACATTTAGAACGAATTTAGCTTCTCGCTAAACTGTTGACAGTTTCTTTGACCTTATGATTCATTCATTGATCGGATTGATAAATATTCCTTCCTAATTCATCATTTTAACTTGTTACTATTTTAGTTTAATAGCAGCATCAAAATCGTCTAGTCCATGGATAGTTATAAACGAAAAACAATTTACGCGAAAAACAATTTACGCGTCCAATGTATCTTGAGACCATTAATCATTAATACCCTTAACGGACTTTAAAAAACACTTCAATAACATAATAATGAAGCTTGTTAATCTCCTGTTTTTCCACATCGCTTCGTTTTGGAGGTAACTTTTTAGTTTCAAAGTATTTTTTTCAAACGATTTTGTTAATAACATTAAATTCCTAACATCGCTAGTGAGAGTATTCACAAGCTCTGTCACTCTGAGCATGCGTGGATGTGCTGTTAGAGATAGTATCTCAAGAGTTGCTGAAGGGTTGAGACACTGTAATACATGGCGTTTCAAGTTGCGATACGCATGTACCGGCTCATACGCTGAAATTTTGCCGGGAGGTTGCGAACAAAAGTTTTGGGAACAATTCTCCCTGGCATGACGTCATTTTCGTATTTTTTCTAGACAGCATATAAATTACAAAGTTTTGAAAATATAACTTTGTACTTGCTGTGTTTTTGCTTGATTGAAAAATTAGCATTTACTTAATAAGTTATTATTGAGATTGTTTACAGTTTAATAAAAGTGCTCCTAAACATGCTTTCATAATCATTTTACATCCTAAACTTCATTTCTTTCTTCATTACTTTATTTTCAAGTGGAAAGTGTTGATCTTTACAGCCTGAGTAGACTCGAGTTTTTACGAGAGACGAGGAATGTTACACTGCAATTTTCTGGGCATTTTATGTTGCAACGGCGTTGAAGAAAAATGTAAATAGATACCCGAACAGACGCAACTAAAATGAGGCTGCATAAAACTATGTAGCAAAAGATTTACTGTTTACTCCAGGAAACTTACACTGTTCTAGAATTGGCTTTTGCGCCACTAAATCATGTATCAATTGGAGGCACCCTTTAACTGAGCACAACGTTAGTAAACGAGTGATGCAATTAGAAGCTAATATAACGCGCGGCACACTCCAAAAGATGAAAAGATACAGCTCACCCATATAAAGCAATCTTAAAATCAAATTATGCGCCCCCAACACAAAATTTTTCACATTTAGTCAAATGAAAAGGATATAAATGCTGATATCAGCGGTAGCTACTTTGTATAAGAGTATGAGGAATGTAACTAATACCCATAGGGTACCCAAGTAGACATGTGATGGGCTATAGGAGTCACACAGGGTACCAAAGAAGAGGATCATTTTGGAAAATTTAAACAGACTGCAGAAAAAACATTTGTTCTATATCTCTCGCCAAAGGCAAAAATTTTATTGCTGTAGCTACATATAGTCCATGATTACCTGGGGTCTTTTAAATCCTTGATCGTGAAAGACTAGTATAAACTCAACATTAGCTTTATTACCATTTTGTAATTAGATTAATGTTATTAGATTAATAATAAAACATGAATATAGAATTCCCGAATTTGAATCTACAGTAGGCTGAAATGTTAATCCTAGGAATGTACTTTTTACAGGTTCGATCACGCGATGGTAGCATTTCTCGATTGCCTACAGCAGGTAATTTTTACTATTGTAATAAAATACTTTATTGATTTCTCTTCTATGGGGCTTTTCAGAATCAATTATATACGTATAATTTAAAAGTATATATCAACATAAAAAATTAAAAGGTCTAAAAACACATTTTAAAAAGATAATTTCGAACTTAACGTTTAAAAATGTTTGTGAAAACAGGAAACACTCAGCTTTATTCTATCTGGCAGGCACGGTAATAAAATAGTTCTCTGGCCGGTGGAGCTTCTATTAAATTTAAAGCGAATACTTAGTAAGATTGAATTTCTGGTCGAGCGCCCACTAATAGCCCTTTTCCTATAATAAACTGTTGCATGCGAAAAATATTTTGAAAATAAGTTGTTGATACACTGTTAAGTTAATACAGCATCACGGTAATTCCTCTTACCATACTTCAGCTACTACTCGACTCTGAAATTTCGAGGTTAAATAAAGTATATATATGTATGCATGTATATATGTACTAGATACTGTATATAAAGAACATATTCAATACTGCGATTGTTGTGATTTAGTTTCGTTTTTGTTACGTACGTAATGTGCGATTCAAAAAACTGGCTGGCAAAATCAGGTTGGAGTCTAACCCATGCATGGTTCGTGCGATACGGTTTTTTGTATTTGCACTGCTAAGCGCAAATATACGTTTCTTTTTAAAATGAAAACTTTTTTTTTTCTCACTCAGGTGAAAATTAAAGTCCTAAAACTAAATAATATTCGCACTACACAGAAATTCAGGTTTAAATTTGTAAAATAATATCTCTTTTTGCAGTTTAAAGAAGCAGTCGAGAAAGTAGACAAAAGATTTTGTCTTCCATACAGGTAGGACATTTGATGACCTAGGCGTACCAAAAACTCAGTTGTGCTGCATATTAAAAAAAAACTACACTTTTCATTCGAAAACTGAAAAAAGCTGCCTAATTAATCGCGCGCGCAAACGTTGATTTTCACTAGCGGGAACTTTTCGCGCCAAAAATGTTATGTTGCGTTTAATATTTCTCACTGTGGTGATTTTTGAAACATTTTCCAGAAGTGCAATTCAATACTTCTTATTTCAAGTCGGAGAAACAAAGATAGAAAATATAAGATTTAAAACTTTAAAATTTTGTTAACGATATTGCAGTGCAATGAATCGTTTATGACGTCAAATTTAGTGTATACAGAGCTCTTCCATTTATACAAAAAGGAACGCTGCAAAATTAATTGATTTTTTTTTTTGGCAGTCGTTTCCGTTCGCAAATGAGATTCGAAATTTTATTTTTTTCAGTTTTGTGTAAAACCTTTCCTAACAGCTGCATTATTAAATTTTATCCCCATTTCCCGACACAATAAAAACAAATTGTTTCGATCAGAATAAATTTATTTGTGTATTTTTTAACAGTCACTGAAGAGTCGAGTTAGAATGGGAAATTGTTCTTTTAAGCTTTGTAAAAATTGATTTAAAAATGTCTTTAGCGTTCATCGTCTCCTGCGGCGTCCTGCACGGCGAGCCTTCTTTCCAACTCTGCGCCGTGCAGTACGTCTTCTGCGTACGACTTTCCTTGTTCGCCTTCTTCCAGCGCGTCTTGCACGTCTTGCCACTCTGCGGCGTCGTGCTCGACCCTTTTTGGCTGCTCTTTTGGTCACTCTCTTTACAGATCGGCGCTTGCGTCCTTTGCGACCCTTGCGACCTTTACGTGCCTTGCGCCCTTTCCTAGTTCGTCGTGTCCTTCTCCTGGACTTTCGTCCCTTGCGTCGAGCAGACCTTTTTGCGGCTTTTCTTACTTTGCCTGCGAGTTTGAAGCCGTGCTTGGTCTTTTTAAGGATTCCCTTTTTAACGCCACGAGCGAGAGCCAACCTGACGAGAGTTGGAGTTCCTGGTTGGCCATGGTGCAGGAGATAAGCCAAGATTTCTTTGGCACTGGACCCATTGCGGCTTTTAAGGGCAGCAATGGCACGATAAACTGCAATGCTCTTCAAACCGCGGCGCCTTGTTCGTCTCTTAATTCCTTTCTTTGCAGACTTTTTTGATACCTTTCGTGCACGTCGAGCTTTTGCCATTGTCTTATATTGAGAACTCAAAATTTAGCAACTTCTTTATACGTAAGCTGATTGTAAATGTCGTGGGCTCAATTAAGCGATGATATTTATACCTTCGGGGTAATTGCTTCATTAATTTAATGACATCACTGTATGTAATGTATTGATTGCTTATAATATGATGACGTCATGATCATGTGTTACGTCAAATTGCAAATTCTTAGATTGTGACGTTTTAATTAACTTGGAAAAAATGTGTTTTATTTCCGTAAACTAAATTTTTTTTTGAAAAATATAATAAAATTTTAAACGTTTAAATCTTTCTTTTATACCTGAAAATACTAAAGTATTTCTGTTTGAAATAAAATATTACCCAAAACATCATCCTTTTATAATAGATGTGCGTTTTGGGGTGTATTTTTAGCAAAATGTTCACTGTCGCAGTCAAAGTGTCGCACGAAATCTATGTTATAATTTATTTTTTATTTAAAACATATTACTCTTCTTATGTTTAAATTGCATTTAAATTTTTTTGCATCTTTAATCTCACAAAGTAATGAACTATGAAATGATTTACAAAATTTAACGTTGAAGCAGTTCTATGTGCTCGCGCTGGGTTCACTGAAACGAAAATCAAATTAAACGGACCTCCGAATCTCTTGGAAAACTTCATCATAAAATTAATATTGTTCAGCGTTACACTCAAGTATTTACAATAAGTTGGCAGTCAATATTATTTATTTGAGAAATGCTTGTGAAGATAAAAGACTTAAATATTTTAGTTGTTTTTCTTAAATCATATTCTTTGTGTTATTTTTTAAGGATGGAAAAAGGAAAAATCTACGATTCAAGTGGTTCTGGTGGAGCCTTTTCTATTAAGTAAGAATGTGGCGTAACGTTTTCTTTCTGCTATTTTTGATGAACGTTATATTTTTTTCTTTCAGTCACATTGTTTTATATGTCGTTGTAGACCTTTGATTTGCTTTAGCAAATTATTTTCCTGTTAATCGATGCCATTGGAATGTTTGAAAGCGAGATTCAATTTTTGCTTAATGTAATTTGGCACTGATCAAAAAATACATTGTTTATATCAAATTTTCCCCATTTTATGACCCATTAAGATTGTATTACCCACTTACCCATTCTCTACCTCTTCACTTGACGATCAATACGTTGTATGCATTTTCAAATGTTTAGTTTATTGATAGATGAAGTTTTTGAATATTTTTAGTTTTGAAGTTATTTTTATTTCTATAATTGATAATTTTCTAATATTCAATCAAGAATTTTGTCATTTAACTTAAGGCCCTGCATATACTTAGGATTTAACTTGTCCTATTATATCTTGGTTATCTGCAAACATACGACTGATACGACATGCAGGAGGTAAATCTAAATGGCGAAATAAAAAAAAATATATGTAACTTCCAATCTTAAAATACTTCGTTTTTCATTTAATTTATTCCTTGTATTAAACGCTTGTCTTGTGAATTTTGCCAGTTTGTCATGCCGGATTGCTAGCTGAAAAGCTTTCTCAGTTAGCGGGAATGTTGTTAAATTTACCATGAAAATTGATAACAAACTTAAAAATATAAGGAGATTTTGGTTAATCCAAAACATATTAGATAAAACTAGGGTTTTAAAAACTAAACTTCATTCTTTCATTTATTTCAACATTTGTGGTAAGCTGAAAGAAATGTATATTGCAATTTTGTATCTTAACTCAAGCACGGTATGGAAGGCTTGTTATGAAAGGCTTGACCTTTCGTGCGTTTAACAAATGCGATAATAAAAATTCAATAAACTAGCACGAAAAACCGCGACCAATTTAACTTCCCGGAGTTTTTTCGGCTGAAAAATCTTTCATACTTCGCCATCTTTGCAATAAAGATTAAGTATAGTGACGTCACAAAGTGGTGTAAAATTTTCGATTGATTTGGGGGAATGGACACTCGGAGAAGCGTTGTAGGGACGGGTGGGGATATTTGCTGCTCGAACAAAAATTTGTTTTAGTCGATAGTTGCAGAAGCTTTTTTTGTTTACAAATATAGTTTCAAAACTGATTATATTATTCACATCTATGTTGACTCTAAAAGTCCGGCTATTGTTCAAAAGGCATGCAGTTAGCACTTAAAACCCACTGTTAAATTATTTAAAGTCTTTATATACTTTTTAGTATTAACCTAGCAGAAGAATAGTACTTTCCGCGCGCTCCGATTGGTTCATCGAACACCGAATAGCCCGTGAAAAATTTGATTTCGCTCGCGCCTATGATTGGTTGTTTTTGGCCAGAATTTGATAAAGATTTTTTTAAAATAAAAATTGCTATTCACACATTAGCTGTTGCTAAAACAATTATACACCCTAGTGTCGGTGTCTAACGATTTTTCACTGATTTTGTGAATATATGTTAAAATATTTTTAAAAAATAGACAGCACTTTTCAAATTTACGTGTGAAAGCATGTTTCGGCAAAACTTTGCCTTCGTCAGTGCGAAACTAAATGGACACTTGAAATATATGAACAAGTTATATAAAGAATTAGAATATATTATGTTGAATAAAGACAAAGTATAAAAGAAATCCGTTGAAGTTATAAAGACAGTTTTTAATTAACATGCTTATCTTATTTATTTATTTATTTATTTATTTATTATGCTTTGTCTATGGAAATATGGTTTCTATGCAAATAACATTAACACACTTCAATAAAGACAACAACAAAAGAACAAATAAAAGGACCATGATACGTTCACAACATAAAAAGGGACATCACAACAGCTGAAGCCAGTTACTGTGGACCCTTGATAAAAAGGAACAAAAACATCAAAAAATGCTAGTTACGGAGGACAAAAGGCTGTAATTTAAAAACAACATGAGATGGTTGTGTCCAGGAGACGCGCAGTGTTACATTTCAAACATATTGACTTAAATGTCTTAGGGTCATCAGGGCAGTAGCAACAGGCCAGCGCTCTTTCATAGTACTGGAGTAACTGGGTCTTAAACTGATTGAGAGTTACGCTCTCGAGTCTGAATTTTTTGGGCAGAATGTTTCACGTGCGCGAAGCACGGACAAAGAAAGATATCTGGAAGGTAGTAGTTCTGCATCTGTGAGGGCAGAAACTCGTAAAACTTGGGTTGACAGTGGATCTTGTGGTTCGGAAGAGTTTCTGGCGATATAGTAACTAGTCCATTCGTAGCTTTATAAAAAAAATTAAATCTAAGTATTCGTGCCAGTAACACAGAGGTAATAAATCGTTAGATTGAAGGCGATCTTTATAACTTTCTGCACAGAGAAATGGAAGGCTTAAAATATATTTAGTAGCTCTCCTCTAGATTCTTTCAACTTTCTCAATCAATTTAACTGACTGTGAGTTGAATGAGTCGCAGAACCAGACCTGAGTTGCAATGCCCAAAGCTTGGCGCACTATCGCCAGATAGAGTGTGCGGCGAGTTCTTACACTATCAATATCCAAAGTGGTTCTGCGCAGAAAACCAAGTAACTTGTTAGCTTTCGCGCATCCCTCGGTGACATTTTTAGTCCAGGTTAGATCACAGGCCACCCAGACCCAGTAACAGCGAGCGGTGACTCGTTCAGGATGTAAGAGACTTGGACTGGACACCACTTTCTTGTGATGTACTGACACTTGCACTTGTTTTTATTGAAACTTAGTCCAGACGACTGTAGTAGGGCAGCGTCTGAAGCAGTGTCTACCCGCTTGAATAACTTTGTATCGTCCGCAAAGCACGCACCTTTTGAGTTATGCACACCGTCCAGTAGATAATTCACATACATTAGGAACAAGATAGGCCCCAGTATACTGCCCTGTGTAACACCAGATGTAACAGACGACTCAGGTGACGTACTGCCAAGGACTGTTACCCGTTGCCTACGGTTGCTCAAGTAAGACTTGAACCAGCGAAGCAGAGGTTCAGTTATACTAAAGCCCTGCTCTAGTTTGTAGTGTAGAGCGGCGTGGTCCACCTTGTCAAACGCTTTAGACTTGTCCATGTAAATAACGTCCGTTTGCTTTCCACTATCCAATAGAGATCAAATCAGATGTAACACCTCGAGTAGTTGGGTAGTGCAAGACCTACCAGGTATGAAGCCGTGCTGGGCGTTGTTAATCAAGCTAAGCAGATGGACCCGTATTTTAGTTAGCACGCAACGCTCAAGGACTTTAGATATGACTGTTAACAGGGAGATCGGTCGATAGTTCTCTACGTGTTTTTTCCCCCTTTTTTGTGAACCGAGATTATGTTAACCAGTTTCCATTCATCAGGCACAACTCCGAGGCGAAGAGAAAGGTTGTAGAGCTCAGTGAGTGATGGGGCAATCTGATGCGCTGTTTCCTTGAGTAAGCGACAAGGGATCCCGTCGGGCCCCTTAGTTTTGTTAGAGTCTAAGGCTAAGAGGGCGTTGAGCTCATCCTGAACTTCAAACTGCAATTGGTTTAACAGTGGTGCCATCGGAGGGTCAAGCAGTCCTGGGTCGGCCTCGAAAAGAATGGTTGCGCAGGGGTACTCGGATCGAACACAGAGGAGAAATAATCATTAAAAATGCTGGCAATCGATGATGGCGTGGTTGCTAGGCGCGCTTGTTAGTTTTTTTCTCCGTCACTCAGGCCCAAAGACATAATGCCTGGGAACCGAGAGTCTTTACTTTTCAGCTTGAAAATAGACCAGAATTTCTTAGGATTTGAGGAAAGATCCACGTTAAGGGAGTTGAAGAAGTCAGTGCGACTTGCAGAAATCATCTTCTTGGCTTGAGTTCTTAGCGTCTTAAACTTGTTTTTCAGGGCGACACTAGGAGATTTCTTGAGCTTTTTCCGCACAGATTCCTTCCTCTTCAGGACGTGGATAATTTCTCCGTTAATCCACGGTGGTAAATTCCGTCCTTTAATTCATTTGGTTGGAATGTAATCCTTCACAGCGGCGAGAAAAATATCTTTCAACTCAAGCCAGCTGGTGTTCACATCGTCTTGGTGAATAGCAATGCATAAATCAAACGCCTTTAAGGCGGAACGCAGTCCATCAAAATCACCTCTCCTGTAGTCGTATACGGTGCGTTCTTGTTTCGGTGCTGCCTTTTTAGAGATCTCAAGTTGGAAAACAATGGTGCCATGATCAGTGAATAGGCCGCTTTCCGCTGGGCTTAATACACATAAATCAGTGGTTTGATTTGGCACACTTGTAATTATATGTTGACAAATGTATTTGTTATTACCAGGTCAAGCACATTGTTGCCTCTTGTTGGGGTGGTGTTAAGTTGTGTAAGGAAGTAATCAACTAATTGTTCAACAAATGTGTTTTCTATTGCACCTGTTGTAATCTCCTGCGACTCCCAAGAGACCTTTGGCATGTTGAAGTCTCCGCAAATTAGAATATTGGCGTAGCGTGACGAGAGCTCAGTTAAAAATATATCAAATTTATCAAACCAGTTGATCTCGGGTTCAGGCACTCTATAACAGCAGCAGATGAGCAGTTTCAACGTAGATTTGGTAGTTAGCTCAACAGTGACGACTTCCAGGTCGTTGGTTGTAGAATCAGTAATTTCGCGAAATGATTCGAATGCTGTTTTGAATGCTAATAAAGTACCGCCAGCACGGCTTATTCTGTCTCTTCAGTATATTTCATATCCGGCAGGGAGGATCTTGATGTTTGCTACAAAATCCTTAAGCAATGTCTCTGTTACGAAGACAATATCCGCTTCTTCGCCGTAGACAAACTCGTGGAAGCGCGAAAAGTTAGAAACTTTTTTGCTGTCCACTCTGTTGACGCTTTTGAGGCTTTGAGCGTTAATTACTAAACATGTAGCTGACTGCCCTTTCCTTGGAGATCTTTGCTTTTGTCGATAATTATCAGGGCCAGGGTTAATGCAGATGTCACCGCTGAGTAGTAAACAGATCAGCGAATGCGAGCTGCGAGCAAGTTGGAATCGAAGTTTAGCACAATAATTTGGCGGGAAATTTGAATCTTGCAGTTTCCTGTCGCGGGTCCAAATCCAAAGATTACACACTCGTTCTGGGAAAAAAAACTAATCCAGAACAAATAGGGACACCAGGCAAAATATCGTGGCTGTTTTGACGTTGCGGCAAGGAGCAAGGGTAAAGCAAAGGCCAAATCTGTACAGACAAGACCAAGAACGTTCTAACCGCCGCCATGACAATATGTATTATTGATTGAGAGAGGGTTTCTGTGAATCGATGAAGATAGCTTCTTTAATTTTTAGCTTAGTTTGGGTGGAAACTTGTGATAAGATGCTGAAGCAACTGGGAGAACTTAAAAAAGGACTTTGTCCGGCGGAACTAGGTAGGAAGGGATTTCTAGAAATGTTGTGTGTAGTGATTGGCTAGCAGGTGCAGCCCAGGCTAAGCTCCTATATCAATTTATTAACAGTACTATATTATCTGGAGATGAAATTTGTAATTCCAGGTGAATAAAGCTTTTGTTGTTGTCGTTGTTGTATAGTTTTTTAAATTAGTATTTTTTTATGATTTCTTTTTTCATTGATGTATCTCTTTCCATACATCAAAATAGTGAAAAGGATTTCTGTCATAAATATGTTTTTAAAGGTTGAATGTGAATGTTTTGAGAATGGCAGGTGGACAGTTAGACTGGAGTTTGAGAACAAAACCAACTTAACTGTTGCTTCATACATCAACTATGAATTAGTATAAAATGTAAAAAGTGCTTTTTTTACTTTCAGAATTCAGTTTAACTCTGAGGAACAATGGACTAAAGCTCTGAAGTTTATGTTGACTAACCTTAAATGGGGCTTGGCGTGGGTATCTTCGCAATTTACGGAAAACTAGGATACCGAGTATCACCTTATACATGAAGTCATTTGGGGCTCAAGAGGTTCAACCGGACTGTCGTTGTGTTAACAAGGTGATAAATTTCCCAAGTGGGGGAGACTCGTTATCCTTGTATACTAACAACAGGGTGATGCGAAGATTGACTTTATTCGGTTATATTACACAAGCCACTAGTATTTTCATTCTTCTCAGGAATGAAACATCACTGTGGACTACACTCTTTTTTTACAAGATCTAGAACGTCCAACTTTTCTCCAAAAAAGGTTTGGAAATGCCTCGTGAATGAATATTTTACAAAGAAGACATTTTCCGAGTGAATGCAGTTTTAAATTTTATTTTTGTTGTACGACCTAAACTGCAGTTTAGAAAACTATTGTTAACTAGACATCTACAGGCGTTTACTCGGGCTACCTGATGTGCCATATAAAGATTTTCTTGGCATAAGAACCTCAGCAATGCAAACAATCATTCAGTGACAATGTCTAAAAAAAATTCATGAAAATACCCTATATCAGTCATTGTCAATTAGAAGTTTACAAAATATCAAGAACAATTTTGTTATCATAAAATTACTCTTCATCAGCCCTGTAAAAACTGTCAGTTTCCAAATTAACATTACGCTTGAAACCATTTTTATGGTTCAAGGCACCTTGATTTTAAAATTTCATGGAGTTGACAGGTCGCTTTAGTTTGCATAATGAAAATTTTTCAAAGTCCGTATTTATTTTGTTTGGTTTTTCTTCAATGGAAATTTTACTCTATGTTTGAGTTCTATATAAAAAGTATCTCTTACATAAATTTGGGTTGTAAAAAAGCAAAAAATAAAAAATAAATAAAACAAAAATAGACCTGATGTGTTGGCTTGTGTCGCTGCAGCCTTGGTTTATGGAAATAAAAATTACAGATATTAGCACAAAGAATGTTAAGGGCAATTCAAATTTGACGTCGCGAGGAAGCGACGATATGAATGTGAACGTGAAATTATGCGACATTTGGCAGCTCTCCAACAACAAACACATATGACAGAAATAGCTCACCGTAAACTTGTCTATTGTTGTTAGGCAAAGCACAAAAATCTTCCCAGCCTTTGTTCAATACTTCCGTTTTTTTTAAAAATTCCACGTTTCGCGGTCTTCATGACCGCATTTTCAAGAATGATTTATTTACAAATGACAATTCTTTAAATACAATGAAGTTGAACTAATTTGAATTTGAAAGCAAGCTCATTAAGAAAGTAAAAAAGTAAAGAACAAATGTAAAAAACTCAAACGAAAACCTTCGCTTTTAGACTTAATCAGTTTGAATATTTAAATAAGGTCACGGATCAGTAACATTTCATACAGAAGACAGTTAAACTTTCCGCTGCATTTCTTAAGTCTTAAGTACAGTAAAGTTGCTTTCCAGATCAGGTAATTGTAAGGACAAATAATCCCCTTTTGAAAATCCATTTTGAAAATTCCATTTTGTAAAAATGCAATAGAAACACGTCTCCTATTGACTTGACACGGATATGAAGTGAGTTGACTCGAACAATCGCCATTTCCATTGTTTGTGTATTTTGACCGTCTTACCAAGAAGTTCATTGGACGACAGCATTTAGAGAATATGAAAACTCTGTTTGAAACTCTTCTCGGTCTGTACAAAGTTTCGTTCGAAAACCTTCCGGATTCTCCCTACGCAAGGGTTTCTGGGTGATTTTCAGGTTGACGAAACTCGGCCTACCACAGGTAGCCCGAGTAATAATGGACTACTTTGCCGGATGACCGAAAGTGGTATTTTGAATGTTGTACTTCAACCCAAATCTTTAAACTTCATTAAGAAAAAAGTCAAATATTTCTATCCCCATATTTTATTTTTTTATTTTTTTCGGATTCAGCGCAAAGCGCTAGGTACAAAAACAATACCACTCATAGTCCCCTACTCGGTTAATGTACCCTGAGATATGTAAATCGCGGGTTCTGGCCCGATTTTTCTGCGCATGCGCGAGATTTATATATAAAAGATGTATTTAGCGTGGCCGCCTAATGAATATGAAGTAATGCTCAATGAAGGTCCATCATTCGAGAAAAAAACGAATGATGATTTTGTAAAAATTTAGATAAAGACTTGAAGATCATTTTGTAGTAATATAACTATGGATAGA
>JAOTRI020113440.1:0-12796 GCA_028564885.2 Zoanthus sanctaehelenae | reverse complement strand
CACACTCGCCTAAAGGTTCGTGTATATACGGAAAATACAAGTAACGCGTGGCATATACCACGGTATCCCACTCGAAACCATGGCATAACTACTATGCTACTATGTATTAAGTTGTTATAAATGGTGCGTAGATATTTACAAAATAACTAATGCGTGACAACAATGTGCTGTTTCCTTTTGTAATTTTTTTAGTATCTTACTCTTATTAGTACTAGCTGTATTGGATTGTAATGTTTTATATTCTTTCGTTGGATATTTCTATCAACGCTGTGTGCGGATTTGTTTTTTGGGACCACTTTTGGAAAGAATTGGTAAATAATTGGTAAAATTCTTAGTAAAAAGGACTTTTACTTTTTTTCTCTGTGAAACGGGACTTTTACCGAGACTGTGTTTCGAAATTCTCTAAAATTCTTGGTAAATGATTGGTAAAATTTTCGCAAGCTGCCTTTGGTAAACCGTTATAAAAACCTAAAGCATTGTCAGCTAAACAAGCAAAAAAAAAACGACTAGAATGAAATTTCAACGTGAAAACAAAGACGTGAATAAGTGAAGAGAGTTCTAAATAGTAATTTCAGTTGCTGATATCTAAAAAAACCAAGCTTTGAAAAGGTGACACTATTATTGAAGGTGTAGCCTCTAGGAAGGGTGGGGTGGGGTTCCAAATCAACAAAAACTGTTTGTTCAGTGGTAAGTATCGTAGTAGGGTAGCTCTATAGTAATTGACACGATTTAGGAAACAGTTATAGTGGAGGGTTTTAGCACCCCTGGAACCCCCTTTCCTTCCCTACCCAGACTACACCCCTGTGTATACAAGCGGACTAGCTAGAAATGCAGTAATATTCAGTAATGCAGGAAATACGGTAATATACGGTATTGGGGGAAATACGGTAATATACAGTAATGCAGGAATAACAAATGCAAAGAAAAGGAATGTGCCAAGAACTTTTAAGAAAAAAAAAATTATATTTAAGTTTTAAAATTGTCGAGAGTGGGTTTAAGCTCTTGATATATAGCATATTTAGCCACCAAGGTCCAGTTGTTCAAAAGCCGATCAGCTCTAACCCAGGGTTAAATGTTTAACCCACAATCTCGTTTCCAATCGTACAAAGAAAGATTTTAGCTGTAATTTTGGGATTAACAAGACTTTTCCTCGAAAATTTCAAACAGTATTCATAAATAAACGTTTACCTTTTCTTCAAGAAGAAATTCCTGTTTGAATTTTTGCTTAACCCAGGATTAAACTTCACCAGCCTTTGAACAACTGGGCCCTTGTGGTAACCTGGCTATAGTTTGGCACCAGGACCACTCGGCGTTCGGCCTCGTTTTTGCTGTTGTTGTTTGCGAGTTGTGTAACTAGAATAATCATTGAGAAAACCGAGACAATTGTCTGCAATTATTATAGCCCTGATATATAGCATGTTGTTGATAAGGTTCTATATATTACAAGATTTAAAAAGTCGGTTGTGCTCTTTAATGCTTTGGAAGGATATTCATCTTTGAATAACATGCAGTGTTTCTTGATGATATTTGGTTTTCGTTAATGCCTTTCGTCGTGTTGTGTATTCTTTTATGTTACAGAGTTTTTTATTCATGTTTTTTATCGTGCTCTTGGTTGCGTTGTATTGAGGCCTTCCAATTCATCATATTGTGCCCTTACATTGTATTACGTTGTATCCTTCCAATGTGTTATAATTGCACCTCAATTTGCAATATAATAATTGTAGTGCGTTCTTGCAGTGTATTGTATTGAGCCTTTGTAATGCACTGAATTGCTTTGTTAAGTGGTATTGTTCTGCACCTTTGCAATGTATTGTATTGTGCTTTTGCAATGTATTGCATTTTTACAATGTATTGTTTTGCGACTTTGCAATGTATTATATTGTGCTTTCGCAATTTATTGCAATTTTTCAGTGTACTGTTTTGTTCCTTTGCACTGTGTTGCACTTTTATTATTTATTCTTTAGCGACTTTGCAGTGTATTGTTTTGCGACTTTCAACCTATTGCATCGCGCCCTCGCAATGTATTGTTCTTTTAAATTGTATTGGTTTGCGATTGTGCAATGTATTGTTGCAATATACTGTATTGCACTCTCGCAAAGTAATAAATTTTTACAATGACATTCAAGAATGGATCGGGAAACTAGTTAATTATTTTACATTTAAAAAATGTAAAAAAAAAATTCTACGTCGATGCGGGAAATTGAGATCAGATCATCGGCTCGAAATATCTCACAAATTTTGCTTAGGTGTGTAAACCAAAAAGCGCACATACTACCCAAATCATTTTATAATAGTGTTTGAACTTTTCTACTTTTACTAACAATAGTTGTTTTTTTAGTTTTAGATGTTCATGCTTTTGAGCGACTGTTAGGACCCTGCATGGAAATTATGAAAAGAAATATCTCTGGTTATGAAGAGCAGTTACAAAAGCTTGGAATCAGCAATACTGAATTAAGATGAATTGTTTATTTTAGCTGTAAAATGTTGACATTGTTTATAAACCGTCCTTGATGTTGAAAACGTTTAATATTTTACAATTTTAGAGCGCCATGAATTATTCGAAATCGTTATCAAATTAAACCTTTGCGCGAAACCCTTCTAGCAATTTCGTAATTATACTTGTAAGGACTTGAACTTTAAAAAATTTGAACGTTGTTAAAGTTTTGAAATGATTTGAAAGTTTTTATTTTCCTTATTTTTTAAGTTAGTTTAAAGCAAAATTCCAAATTTGAACGTGTACATAAAAATATTTATTAACATTACCAGCTTCGGTTGTGTATGGTTTATTACTTTAGATAGATCGAGTTCAGCCTCAATCCACCCACTCCCTCCCCCCTCCTCCTCCTCTCCCTAGACCCCAGATCCTTTTTACCCGCTTGACGGTAGCGGTTCATCTTAAAACGTTTTATACTGCTCCAGTTGTTTACTCTTCAAAAGTGTTAATGATGAACATAAAACCCTCCACGAAAGCAAAACAAATCCGCGAAAGATTTGCACCCCTTTAGTTTAGTTGGACCATTAGTTAGAAAACTGTAATACGGTTATCAATGTCACCGTCGGTAAAAGAAGATTATTTCATTGTATTGTACCCCTTCTTCCAGAAAGGTGGTTTTTTTGATCCATCGTCGTCCCTGACTTTTTTAAAACCATACTCTTTCTAACAGCACATCATATCATGGCCCCGGTATTAGGGATCACGAGAAAGGGATGTGGAACATATGACGTCCTTTAAAATAAAACCTTTTCCCCAGATTTAAATAATTGGGAAATTCAAAAAAGCTCCAAACTTGGACTAAACGAACAAGGCTGAAAGTTTTTTAAAAAGGTAGCTTAAAACTCGAGTAGGTGTATAAACGTTAATGAACCCAATTGCTCTGAAAAGCTTCAGTTTCATCGCTGCAATGAAGGACTTAAAGAACTGAGGACGGGAGCAATGACGACGGAGATTTTGAAAAATATTATTTCTCGCTTAGGTTTTCCATTTTAGGTCATCGATAAATTTTTTCTTTAGACTTTGGATAAGACTCTCAAACATTAAAAGGTTCATTCTCGAATGCAAAAAAGGATTGTCAGAATTTTTTGTTTGAAGTTCTCGTTCATGGAACCCAAAAAGTGGGTTTTTCGCGCCGTAACAGTGAAGGCAACGTCGGTGAGTAGCAGGTCAAACATTCTGCATTCCAACGTGCAACTATTGTGTGTTGTAATTAAGGCTATTGTTTCTTGACGTTCGCGTAGTCGTCGTCCTCGAATCTTTAAGTCCCTAATGTTTGGCAAAGGAAACAACCTTAATTTTCAAACACTTTCGAAAATGAAATTGCTGTTGTTGTGACCCTCCGTAATTCCACAATATTTTTGGTGGTAAAATTATGTTTTCTGAATCAAAATCGTTCGGTGTTGCCCAGCAACTCGATATTCACCTTCGAAATACCCATTCGGAGTATTACACTGAATTTATTCCGAACAGCGGTAAGTAAGGCAACGACTAAGGATGCAAGACAACCAATAAGGATACAAGACAACCAATAAGGATGCAAGACAAGCAATAAGGATACAACACAACGAATAAAGACGCACGACAACGAATGAGGATGCAAAACAACCAAAAAATCTTTATTTAAAAATGAACTTTGCTTCCTCATTGGACAAGATAAGAAAAAAATTCAATCTTTAAGTGATATACATTACAAGTTCGAATATGTTATATTGCTCATTTAGATATTAAATAATTTTACTATATTCACAAAAAGGATTTCTAATGTGAACAACTCTGTCTTTCAAAGTGGTGAAAGCAACACTAATTCAACTTAATGGTTTCAATAACAAATTAAGTCCATCTGCCACTAACAAAATGCACTACATCAAATGAAGCTCTCCTTAATTAAGGTTGCAAAACTTCATCGTCATCAACACCTCTGCAGGCCAACGCACATCATGCCACGTGACTGGAGAAGAAGACCACCCTGCTGTTGACTGAGAACACCCCAAATATGATTAATACTCTTATCACCATCGCTCCACATTAAAAACGATAAACAAAGTGCTAACACAAAGTCCAGTACGATTTAGCGAGTAATACGATACTAATAGTTGTTTATCAATATAATTGTACTGTCGACAATAACACGAGCATACAATCAGAATTGTGTACAGAATGAAAATAGAAATATTCCAAATAGCTCAAGTTCTAATTTCTTATTGTAAAAAGACATTTCAAAGATCTAAAATTATAAAACACCAAAACACTTATTTCATAATACAACACTCAGACAGAGCTTGGTTGATGGTGCAAAAAGAGCGCATTTAGCTTGATCATATGACAGGCGAGATTAAGGTGTTCCCAGTCCTAACAGCAGGGTTTAACCTCAGCAGCCGCTTGCAGCAATCTCCTCCCCAGACTTCTTGGTTATGTTGAGTGTTGTAAACGTCTACAATTAACAAAAAGAAGAATGTTAAACAGTCGTTAACAACGTACAGCCAACATGATAACTACTAAACACAATAAAACGTTTAAAAAGCTGGCTTTTTAAATCACAGTCAGCAGTGGCGATTCCTTCGTCAAAGCTGAAGGATATAACTTCAATCAGATCTACAGTTATCAACACTCGAGTTCTCCTTACATAACAAATACAAAATAAGACATTTGGTAAAGAGAAAATGAAAACTGATCAAACAAAGCAAGCTAATGAAGATTAAAAGTAAAATTCTATCAAACTTGTTCAATGAAAAGTACGGGCACAAGTTTGGAGAATTAAATAATTCACCTGGGACTAAAAGGGTTAATATCATTTTAGCAAAAGCTATTTCTTCACTATCCTTATACAGGGTTCCCACAGGAAATTGAAAACTAAATTCCAGGACTTTTCCAGGATAAAAATCATCAAATTTCCAGGACTTTGAGCGGAATATCTGAAACTTGGTTTGAATGTAATACAGTTATCGGACCGCAGATTTGTGAGTCTTCGCAATGTTGTACATGTGTTTGGTTTAGTTGGGGTGTGCTGTTCAGCGTGGGTGATGTAAAGTGTATGGAAGGGGACATAAGTAGGCAGGTGAGTAGTGGTAGTCGATTTTGGTGGCGAGGTGTGTCTAAGAATGCTGGGGTGGGTATTTGTAAAGGGATGGATAGTAAAGACTAGAAACTGGAAGGCTGCCATAGCCATGTGATAGGTGCAGACACTGCATACTCTAGAATATTGAGCACAAACATGCATGCAACACTGAATTCAAGGACTTTCAAGGACTTTTTTAGCTGGTAGTCCTAATTCCAGGACTTTTCCATGACTTTCCAGGATCACTTTTTTTTCCAGGACTTTCCAGAATTTTCAAGTACCATGGGAACCCTGGTTACACCAATGAACATGTGTATCATGCTACAAGTCAAAGTGTTATTTTCTATAATAACAAGCAACGCATAAACTACTGCAGTATTTGAACTGAAATTTATAAAAAAAAAAAACTTGAAGAAAAGGTTTTACTTCTTAAATTGTTTTAGGATATCAACACAATTAAACTCACAGTTGAAATTTTTGAAAGTGGTACTTAGATAACAAGTACATGCATAAACTATTGTAGTATTTGAATTGAACTTTATAAAAAAACTTGAAGTTGTCAAATAACACCGGTGCCAAATAACATGGGTGCATGTCATACAAAGAAAAAAGACCAGCAGAGAAAACAAAAGTATCTGTGTCATTCTTTGTTTTAACTGTTTAGTATGTGCATATCTGTGCTTTCCTGACACGGTTACCGTGCCATGTCATAGCAAGCGTGTCCATGCATTCACCTTTTTATTGGAAATACCGTGGAGGGTCACATTTATTAGTACCTAATTCTCCTTGTTGATTATTAATAACAATAACAATACAGCAGTGTCACCTGATACCTAGTAAATTTACACTTACTTTCACCGTGTTGTCCACAGACCGAGCTTCATCTGCCTTTCTTGTCAAGTTATCCTGCTGTTCTTTATTCGCCCGGAGGATTTCATCAATTTCATCAAGTCTCTCTTGTCTTTTCATCTTGTTCACCTGAGCCAGGACTGGCTTACCAGCCTTGCTTGCCACAGCAATACCTTCATAGTAACAAAGAACAATTTGTTTACAACCACCTAATATTACACCTCACTAGCGATAAGTCCTCACACATTTACATGCATCTTTCTGAGTCACGTAGTTGCTGTTTGCTAACTCTCCTAATAGTTTTAAAATTCTAGATCAGGCCTCTACTGAATATGATTTAAGGATCAAGGAAGCTGTTTTACATTCAATTACATAACCAATCTCTCAACAACAAGTTAAACAATAAAATTATACAAATCTAAAACTTACTGTTTAACTTTTTTATTTATTATTAACTGAAAATTCTATAACTATTGTTATAATTATACTTAAATACTGTCATTACTGTATCACTCTCTCCATACTGAAGATGGCATATGAAAATGCCGAAGCATGCTGAAAGTGTTGTGTAGTTTTCTTAAAGTACTCGTTAAATTGCTGCTATTTATACCTTTTGCTAAGAAAAACTACAAAAGCACTCAGAGAGAGTGGACCTTCACAAGCATATTGTGTCCCCATGCAACATTACAGTCCTTGTAAATACCCTCAAAATTTAATCACTTCCTCCACATCCCATTTCTGACACCTGAAAAATTCATCAAAGTCTGTCCATACCTTTTTGAGTTATGTTGCAAATTAACTAACTTACTTACAAACAAACAAACCCCAGCAAAAACATAACCCCCCTTGGCAGAGGTAATTATATTCACAGCCATTTTAATAAATTGAAAAGTAGGAGAACATGAATGGAGAAGTAACCAGCCACTGATTAACACCTGTTCAGTAGAATTCGGAAGATTCCCTACATAATAACATTTTGCAAGGCATGAAAGTATCCGACCACAGTTCAAGAATTCAGCCCAAGTAGCCGACAGCTTTTGTTGGCTGTTGGCACTTATTCATTCTACAGTTTGTTATTAGAAATTGTTGTAAGTGTTAATGAAGGGTCTAAACCAAAAACAATGTGATTTGTGATAAAGTTCACAACTCTCACAAGATGATACACCTATTGTCTCTAGCTAACTTTTGGGAGAATTTAGCAAAAAATTTAGAAAATTATATATGTTGTAAGTTAATTAATGAATAAATCATTTACAGCAACGGAATCATGCATTACAAGAAATGCAGCAGAAGTGACAAAGCTAAAAAAGTGTTGAAGTGACGGACTTGTTTACTGAGACTGGGCTTATTCTTATTAATATATAATTATATGGCCTCTTTGAGTTTAAGATCAATGGAAAAATAACTAGAGGTAAACTAGTTTGAGCTGCTTCAGTGTTTCTAAAGAAACAATTTAGTAATGAAAATGTAAATTCTACACCGTAAAAAAGAGAATACTTACAGTACTAAATTCTCTTTTTTACGGTGTAGAATTTACATTTTTATTACTTAATTGTTTCTTAAGATCAATGGGATTGTTTGCTTTGTCTAGAATAGACACTATCAAGACCTTTTGGAAATATCAGCTAATAATTATTAAAACTAATTTGAACTTTTTGGAAAACGCTGTAAGGAGAAATACATTTTAAAGGGCATGTGATAAAGTGCGAAAGTTCAATTCTGCAAGTTTTATTGACCAATTTCCAAACTATTTTGCACTATTTGTCTTTTTCTGCAATTTCCTGAACAGTCTTTAAAAAAAAAATTACCGGTTTCAGAATAAACTTTGTCAAACTATAAAAGAATTTGTTTACAACTTGATGCAGTTAAACTTACAAGATCAAATAATGGATTGAACAACCAATATTTACCTCTGCTTTGATGATAAAACAACTGGAAATTATGAGTAAGAAGATGGTAAAAAATTAGCAGGCAGTCATGTTGATGGAAAAAATGAATAGTCCTAGGCACTTGTATGTTTTTTATGAGGTTTTGATTGTTGAATAGTTTTGCCGTGAAAAAACTTGTATTGAAATTTTGGTGTGATTCCCTTTTATCAAGCATGCAAGTAGTGAAAACAATAGAGATGTTTGTAACTTGTATAAAAACTCCAAAGCGAAGATAACAAATGATCCACATATATCTCCCAGTTAATATAATAACAGCTTAGGTAAGAAAATGTCAGTATGAACACAGAATGTTCATGTACACGAAAATCTGTTAAATTTTGTACCGCCTGTAATGTTGTGGTTGATCATTTAAACCATCCAACCACAAAATTAAAATGGAAAGGACTTGCAACAACAAAGACAATACTGCATTTTGAGTGTAAAAGCACAAATTTAGTTTACATTAATACAGTATCTATATTTTATGGATTTGTGCAAAAAATAATATACCGTCTTGGCTGTAATACCGCCATTAAGGATACAGAACACAATTGGTATAGCTAGATTTGCATAAATCACAAGAACAATACGCCAGGAAAAAAAGAAAATCTGTAAAATTTCTGCACTTTTTGTCAATATTTCCCATACTATTGAGCTTTTTTCACACTTATTTTGAAATAGTTCCACACGTGCCAGATAGCCTGATATTATCATTTTACAAACAGGACAGTGGCTAAACCATGGTACGAATAATAACACATGTATACAATACTGATTTATTTGTCTTTAACTTTTGAATGTTTTCTTTTCCTTCAAACTTGAAAATGATTAACTTAACATGGACACACTTTTCCCTTCATTTCAAATGGCATATTGTGTCTAAAAATAACATTAACTTTTTTAGAAGGGCCATTAAAATTGAATACATCGTGTCTTTATATATAAGTGGGGAAAGTTGCAAGAAAGCGAGTAACAGAAAAACATTATTTGAAGTACTGATGAATGTCTGTGATAAACCCATTAACAGCAAACTGCTCTCCCTGATGCTGCTTCATAGCCAAGCCGGCTGGAGCACTGCATCAGTATTGCAAAGCATACATGTTTGAGTCCTGCTGAAGCCTCGCACCATTGCAAAAAGTAAAAGATTGGTGTTTCAGACTGTGGTCCTTCTACTTCCATTCTTTTACTCTTGAAGTGTTGTTTTTGGGATGTAGATAATAGCCAACTAAGCTAAATCCTTTATAAGCCTATACAGGTCCATGGGGCCAATACTTATCTCCAGTTTCTGTAGTGTTAAGTGGATAAGAATCTTTGACCTTTCCTGAATGGGACACTTACCAATCCCAACAAACGTTAATCCTGGTATTCATTTACCTACCTTGGAAGGATGGATAGCTGATTGGCTTCGACGGAAAAGGTCACACAAATATTCGAATCTTGGCAAAGTGCAGGGATCGAACTGGGGACCTTGTGGTTGGAAAGCAGAGATTTTACCAACTGCTCCAACCACGTCCACCCCATAATAGCAGAAAGCAGGGAAAATTACACTACAGCTGCCCTTTGGTCCAAATACCTGCCTATCAATGTTTGTTTCCTGCCTGTTAAGAACTTTAGCTATATCCCTGGTCAGGGTCTCAATAAGGTTTTGCCAGCTACTTTCATTACTTTGAGCATCAATGTATTATATTCTTATTTTCTTTTCACTTTCATGAAGTAATTTTGTAAGAATTCAACTGCCTCAAAAGTTTAAAACATGACAGTTTGATGACTGTCCATTTCAAAATAATGAACTCAAAAACAAGTTTCAAACGTCATCAAAATTTCAAAAAGTAATTACTGGAAAATTTTTCTAATAATTATCATACATATATATTATATCTATATCTATATCTATATATATACCCAATATATACCCATCCAAAACACAGCTCTACTTCTAGACTGAACATCAATTTGAAAAAAGTACAGCCTATGAAGGAAATATTGCAAAATCCGTGTTTCTGTTAAATACTTAGGTTGGACAAAAACTTAAATCGCAGTATATGACACATGTAAATTTAAAATATCGCCAATGACGCAGATGGACCTCATAAAATAAATAAATTGTGCGATAATCCACTGCAAGTTTACAGCACACTGTGCGATAGGCGCGACTGTCAGAAAGACTGAGTGTTGTTGAACTAGTTTAGCACTTGATGTGTAAAGACTTGGGATATATTAGAATTATAATAGACAAAGTAAACCGACTAAACGAAAATGAAAATTCAAACTTTCAAGGGAGCTTTTCGCTTACCTGCACCAAGATCGTCCTCGGATTCACTCGCAAACTTTGATCTTGAGTGGCCGTGCACAAAAGTAAAGCCACTGTCTCTAACCACTCGCCTTGCCATTGTAAACAATTCATCGCGACGCACAAGTAGAGTTGGGTCTCGCAAACAAAGTTGGGCAGCTGCCTCGTTGATCATTTGTTCGTGAGAGTTAAGCTCTGAGGTTTTTCGTTTTTTCTCATCCCGCCCATAAATACGGGAATGATCGCGAATCAATTGCTGGCGTTCTGGGTCAAGTTTTTCCCAGTCGATTATCACCTCCATCGGAGGAAGCTTTAACTCAACCATTCGTTTGACGGCATTTCCAGCTTTCCCGCCTGAGTTACCAGAACTAGGTCGTCTTCGCTTTCGCGAGGCCGAGTCTGGTGTCGCTGCAGAAAACAGCGAGCTTGCTGTAGATGGTTTTGGAGTGCTGGAAGGGCTTCCGGAATTACCACTTTGAGCGGGAGACCATTTATCCATCCATGATGAATGCGAACTTTTTTCCAAGTTGCCTCGCTTCGACTTCCACTCGACCAGAGCTTTTTGCAATCTTCGAACGTGGAGTGGCTTCGTCGCCATTCCAACCAAACTGATAATCTCTTTGAACTCATCCTCGCTCGCCTCGCATAGTTGCTGGGCATCATCACCTCCTTGTTCGATGAAACTGTTGAAGTAATCTAACAGGTTTGCCTGCTTGAGCAAGGTAAAAAGTTCTACCTCACTCTCCTTCTGTGCTGAATTTGCCATGTTTTGTTCACCTTCCCTACCCTACACGACAACAAAAACAAGACAGCAAAACTTGAAAAGCAAAACTCAGGGGTTGGGCTCCCCCTCTTCGTAAGTTTAGCTGATATACATTGTGTTCGCTGATTGGTTGAACATTTAGTATTCACAATATGATTGGTTAGTTTTGATGAACTAAAAAGCTGTTCGAGCTAAAAACCAACAGGGAGCGTGTTTCTCTTGTCAATCACTGCCAGATCAACCTTCCCGGGCTGACACATATTTCTTGACTACTCTACATAAACTCACTAAAGTTGTTATCACGCAGGATGAAATATAATATGAGGACTGAGACAAACATTGTATAGAAATTCAACAATTCAACACAATGATTTCAAGACGACGAACTATAGAAATTTATTTATTAAAAAGAGGAAATTTACATCAATATCGGCATCGGTAATGCAAAGAAAGCCTTAATTTGTATTAATTTGTACACCGTAAAGAAAAGAGTTTTATAACTGACAAAGGACTACCAATATAAAAATGTTTCTGTAGAGAATCGAAACCGACCCAACATGCGATTATATGTTTTGGTATACTCACTAACAAAACATAAATTTTTCACTTATATTACACTAACTAGTCTTATAAGTTATACCGTAAAATTTTTGGCGATTTTCACGGCTAGCTGATGCTCTTTTAAAAAGGTTCTCATATCAAAAAAAAAAGACCGGCTCTAATGCTTAAAAAATAAATTGTCTAAAATCAGTAAAGATATCTTAAGAGCATGTTTAAGAACATTTGAGGCTAATATACCGAGAATATTTTAGAACATTTCTTATGCAATATCATTATGATAAAAAAGGCTGAACGATGCTTTTGAGATACTAAAGCTGAAATTCGGTGAATTCCGATTATCTTAACGACAGAAATCCGGAATCCCGAATCCAGATGTTGGAATCCGGAACCCATAGGGTCGGATGCAGATTCCAGAAGGTCGAAATCCGTCAATCCAGGGAGTCAAAATCTGGAATCCAGAGGTTAGGATCTGAAATCCAGGAATTAGAATCTGGAATCGATAAGGTCGGAATCCGAAATCCAGTGGTCGGAATCCGGGTTCCAAAACGTCTATGGATTCGGTTACATGGATCAAAATACTAAGTAACAGAAAATGAGTAGGTAGACAAATAGAAGGCTGGTGGGCCTTGATATATAGAACCGGTTTTCAAAAGGATTTTGTGGAGTGAAAGTTTTTTTCTATTTCATTTAATAGCGTATTTCTGACTTGTTTTTTCTGTCTTGCAGACTCTAGGTTGGTTTATCGTGCACTCTCATATTAATTGTTGTTTATTTAAAAAAGAATAGAGTACTAAAGTGATGACGTCACAAAATGTTTATTTGTGAAATCACTAATTCCGTAGTTATATTTAGAAAG
>JAOTRI020113429.1:0-12796 GCA_028564885.2 Zoanthus sanctaehelenae | reverse complement strand
CACGTCGTACGACCAGGAAACGGCTCGAACGCTAGTAATAAACAGTGCAAAAATGCCGCGCAAGTCTGTAATAAATTGCAATAGGTTTGATTTTTGCTAAGGGGGTTCGCTGGCAAAAGGGGGTTCGCTGAAAAGAGGTGGTTCGCACGAACCCCCAAAACACCCTGGCTACGGGCTTGCATTTGTCCGGCTTTTCATTGCCA
This sequence comes from Zoanthus sanctaehelenae, assembly GCA_028564885.2. Classification (NCBI taxonomy): domain Eukaryota; kingdom Metazoa; phylum Cnidaria; class Anthozoa; order Zoantharia; family Zoanthidae; genus Zoanthus; species Zoanthus sanctaehelenae. The sequence continues at coordinate 12,593 of JAOTRI020113429.1, read as the reverse complement.
AGGAAAAGAAAAACTATGCAAACACTGGGTCGTTTGCAAAACAGCCTCGTATCTTTTATGATCACTTTTAATTTCTATAAGGAATATATTTACAATGCATTTCCTCCAAAAATATAATCCTTATCCAGCTAACTTTACCGTATAGGCCGCAATAAGAAACAATTGCATGAAAACTAAGTTTCTTATTTTTGTGCCTCGTCAGAAGGAAAGCTACATTCTTTATCCACCATGGCCAATAACTGTAGCAAATTTTCGTTCAGAGAAGTCCTATTGTGAAAAATATCTTGGTGTGTATATTGATTCTCACCTTACTTGGCATGACCATGCTGAGTTATGTAAGTTATGTATCAAAACCAACACTTACCAATGTTGATTTCCACCATGAAAAGTTCCATAGCATACCTGTTTCATTAGTATCGGAACTATCCAAAGGCTTTAGGTCCAATAGTCTTAGGGTAGGGCGTTCCGCTCTAAGCTCAAAGCTTTGTACCCTTTCCCAGGCAAACATTTACGAAAGCTGATGTTTAAGATGTTAAAGTAAATCGAGTCAAGCTACATCGTGGGGGAAGGGGGGAAAGAGAAGAGAGGTTAGTTGAAGTGGAAAAGGAAAAGTGGTATAGGGGAAGCGGGATAAAGGAAACCGAATAAAAGAAGTGGAATAAGGGAAGTGGAATAAAAGAAGTGGAATAGGGGAAGTTGGATAGGGGAGGTGGAATAGAGAAAGGGGGAAAGCGGAGGTGGGAAAGGAGATTTGGAATGGGTGAAGTGGAATAGGCGAAGTGGGATAGGGGAGGTGGAATAGGGAATAGGGAAACGGAGATGCGGTCATTTCCATTTGTGGAAAAACGTTGGTAATGGGAACAGAATTTAAATCTTCGCCTCAAGTAAGACTGTGCACATTAAATGCTCTTCTCTAGGTAAAAATCCTTTTGTATATTTCAGTGATTTTCAGCTTAAACTGACGACAAGACAAGAAATCATAGACTATAGTGAAAGGCGTTTCAGTTTTGTACATTTATCATTTCCCTCGCTCTATAACAAGTTGAAGCGTGTTTTAGAATCTTTTTTTCATAGTAAAAGATAAGTTGGAAAAATGTCCACGGTTGAAGTATTGTCATTAACACATTCATCTTAAATAAACTTTGCATTATGTATTTCGTGACAACACTGATACTGCGGTCATTTTCAATTACAGGCGAGCGTTCGCAATAAAAAGGAAATCGTCCGCCGTCATGGTAATTAAGATTTTTCTGTTTATGCCGCCAGGGCGTTACGAAAGCTCGTTAGTGAGTGGAAAATTTTCGCATCTGTGTCACGAAAAACTCAAAACTATATCATAAACGTTTTAAACCGCTATCTATACAAAAAAAGTTATATAGCACCCTTTATATGAACTGAAGTAAATGATAAAGAACGCAATACATTATAAATCATGTTCCCTTGAATAAAAAAAGATCGGAATTTTATCAAAATAATCTTGAGTGGAATAGAGAAAGGGGGAAAGCTGAGGTGGGAAAGGAGAATTGGAATGGGTGAAGTGGAATAGGCGAAGTGGGATAGTGGGAGGTGGAATAAAATTATGAGAAGTGGAATAGGGAATAGGGAAACGGGGATGGAGCGAAGACAAATAGATCCTTCTTAAATCTATCTTCAGTAAATTTACGTGATATATTTTTGGTGAGCAACATTTTGAATTAGTTAGTTTAAATCCAGTTTTTGTAAATAGTGTTTTTTTTAACTGAATTCAAACCCACATTAAAAAATATTTGAAGGGTATTTGCACATTTTCTCAGAACCTTTCATCAGTGATTAAGTATTAATACAGTTTCAATGTTTTTTTTGTTGCTCGTAGAAATTTTATTTGTATGTTTGAATTTTAAAACAGTTTTCATATGCATGGTATTATTTATATATACAAAAGATGATCTATTGTTTACTCCACTTTGTTTTTTACAACTACTTAATGATAATTTGTTTTGTATGTTGTCAGGCTATCAGCAAAGAAACGTTCTAAACCCTCTTCTGAAGCATGAGTACAGCTTAACTCCAAATGAACAGCTTCGTAACCAGTCCATACACAGATATAACAATCGGCTATACGAAAAATCCTGTGAGATGTTTGGTGGTAACGGAGGTGTCATTAACACACTTTCATCCTCAAATTTTGAAAGGTAATACTCATAACGAATAGACCTTGTTGTTTACAAAATATAGGGAGGACATGATAGGCGCAGTTGGTAGATCTCTGCTTTCTAACCACGACAAGCTTCCCAGTTTGATCTCGGCAGTCTGCCGAGAATCAAATATTTGTGTGACCTACCCGTCTACCTGGCTATGCTGAAAAAATTTTCAAAGAATAAAGGTTAGACAAAATCTAATGCCATTCTAGCAAAACATCTCTTTTGCTTTTTCATCATTTCTTTTTAAAAGAGTTATCCTAGAGAAAGTTTTAAAAGCAAACTCAAAACTAATTCAGATTCACATCTTGAAGAGCTTTGCTCCTTTGCGGTCCGTTTTCAAGGTATTGTTGCTTTACTACACTGTACTGTATTGCATGGCACTGTACTGTATTGCATGGTACTGTACTGTATTGCATGGCATTGCACTGTACTGTATTGTATTGCACTTTTCTACCGCACTGTTAAAAGTTCTTTTGGATTCTAACTTTTCTATTGAACAGCTACTACTCAAACCTTTTTATCACGAGTTGGATAGGTCTTTGATACTTTTCCAAGCTTCCATTGTTCTCTTAGAAAGTTTGCATTCTGGGTCAACAAAATACCTTCAGCTTTGAAAGATTCCTCTGGTAAACTTCTTGCAAAAAAGCATTTACAATTTGTTGAACAAATTCGAATCGCTGTCGTAAAATCGCGACGTTTTTTAAATGGTCCATCCGAAGCTCTTGATGTTCCTCTTCCCAATGGAAGACTTTTTGGGCAGAGATGTGTACCGTACCCTTGTCTAGCGGTGTTGAATGGTGATGTCTTTCAACTGAAGGTTCATTTAGTAAATTAGTTTATTAGATATTGTCTGGAATTTAGAATAAGTTAAAATAATGATCGTTTATTTTCCTATTGTACGCTCTTTGACCGAACAAATGGACGGCAAGTATAAGCAAAGGCGGTGCTGGCTTATGGTTCCTTAAGGGAGTCGTTTCATTACTTGTTTACTCAATTGTTTGTTCAGTTTTTTTTACAGATGATGCATTTTGATATGATGGATTTGATCAGGTTAAGCAACTTTGTAATCCAAAAATCGACTACGTATCTTAATGCTGTAGCAACATTCTTCAGTGCAACATTCTTCAGTGACGGTTTGCAGTCGTTTTATATAAGATTCCAGTACTCTAGCTGTAACTCTATAATTAATTTGACATAATTAAAGAATTGTTAGTGTCGATTTTTGTTTCCAGATTATCTTCAAGTTTTTTTTTGTAATCACAATTGTTTCAGTTTTTACAGGTATAGCTTATTTGAGTACATGGCTTTTCTAATTGGCCATTCGTTTTGTGACAATATGTGACTAATTCTTACCAGTCGGGCTTGGCAGATATCTTTAGATCCGATTTCTGCCGGTGTCTTTCTTCGGGCAATCCACTCTGCAATTTTGTTTCCACTTTTAATCCACTACTAGTAATAACAACAGAAACAATAATTTTGACCTGTCTTCTCTGTTTGGTCCTTGTTAGATTCCATCTGTGCTGTTACTTCAGATGAGTTGAATCCATATTATTCCTTTGTATAATCATTCCAAAAACTATTTGAAAATCAGTGATACAATAAAATTTAGCGAATTTGTGGATTTTTTTCCTCAAGAATGTTTTGGAGTCGCTAATTGAAAACTGATCCACAGAGCTTTATCTTATTGATGTGCAAGACGAGTTTTCGACAGAATTAGTTGTGCTTGAAAACGTCCGTCGATACATTTCATTTGACATATACACGTACTCCGAAGCATCACTTAATATGATTATAACTAGATCATTCACTGCTTTCTTTGGATTCATGTGTCTCTTGAAAAGTACTTTGTCCATTTCAACCAAATCTTGGAGAGTTGCAATCCAATTTTGTTTGTATTGTTATTTACGTATGTCTGTCTCATCGAAATTTTAGCACGAACTTCAAACGGTGATGCTAGTAATAATGGCAATAAAAACTATTTATCTAAGACTAGTGTATTATATCTTTTCCTTTTATAAGTAAGTCCAGTTTTGCACTGAAGTAAAGGTAATTAGTTATTGGGATTTATATAACTCCTAGAACATTTTCTTCTGCTTTATGTGGTTCTTGTTGTACTTCGGTGTTGTGAATTTTTTGTGTTGTCTCCTGAAATATCAAGGCTTTTATCTTGAATTAATCCTCCTTTGATGAAGAATTTTTCTATATCTAACGTAAAATTAATTGCAGACTGTATATCACCAATGCTTTCAAGACCTACTTCGGGACCCATAAGCACTCAAAATTTCCCAAAATCGCTCAAGAGTGCCAGAATTGCTCAAAATTGCCCGAAGTTGCTCACAATTATTCTAAATTGCCCAAAATTTCCCAAAATTGCATAAAACGTTAAATACGTTACGAGTCTAGTGGTGCATAAAGCCAGTGGTTATCTGGTTTCTGTAGTGTTAAGTGGAAGAGAATCTTTGATTTCTTCTTGACAGGACACTAATCCGTTGGCTAAAATCGCCCAAAGTCGCTCAAAGGCCTCTGTCTCTCCGCTGACCCAAGAGTGGGTCATCCTAATTTTATCCTTATCCTAACCTACACTCTAACCAACCCTATGACATACAGTTATAAAGATCTAATCTTAAACAACATTTTTGTGATCCTAAACTGTTGTTGTCATTGCTTCCACTTTCTCTCTTAAGCTCTTCATCGTGCACGCCATTGAGACGAGAAACAGTAATCAAAATGGCAACTAACTCGGCAGTTAGAACCAAGATCAAGTCGGATCCATTCATTTCTAATGATACGCATACAGATAGCAACGAGGTTAACAAAACATCTACCTTAACAGTTAAAATAAAGGAAGAGGCAGTTTCTTTCATTGGCTCTCAATCCACAGAAAATGGGCCGTCGTCAAATGTCTTTATTGACCCAAGTCAACAAGAAATGTCTTTGCCTAAAAATGTGCATTATAAGCAAGTCTTTGAGGGACAGATGGGAAATACCTTTGAACAATTTCCAACTCAAGGTCAGTATCTTAAATTAAGGGGAAGGCTGTGCGTTTTCAGATTTGGTTATGATCGAGCATAGCTGGAAGGAATCCGCTACCGGATTTAGTGCCGGGGAAATGAAGCGACCAGCAAGCAAGGGAAAAAATGGTTGTCAGTTGTTTTGGAATCTATTCTTGACTTTTTTGGCTATTCTATTGTGGTCCTCTAATAGACCCGAGTTGTTTATAAAAGCGTCTAATATATAAACTTCTCACATTGAGGGGATGCATTTAATATTAGATATGACGGGGCTACTTGGTATTTACGGTACTGCATTTTCGATTGAGGTTTTCCGAGGGCCAGGATAAAATGGAAGTGACTTCTTGTAAAACCTAAGAATATTGGGCAAGGTTGATGCTGCAAATGATTGAGAAATGAGCTGGTTTTCATTTTTTTACAGTGAATATTCCAAGGATGTTCCAATAGTTTTAGTACTTGCTTACACCAGTAATCTTTCACTGAGAAATTTTACTTTTCAATATTTACTGCTGATGTAGATGATCAAGAGCGTTTCCTTTATAAACTTCAATTTCCTGACGACGAGCAGGTGTAAATTTTTTTGTCGTATTTTCTTTGTATCCACTTACCACTGGGTCGCTCTAGAACAACCTGCTTCCTCTCTTGCTTACTGGGCAATTTCTGCTGGATTTTTTTTTATCCTGTTAAATTAGGCATCTTGATATTAAATCAGAGATTCCGAAAGAATACAAAATTGAAAACAAAACTGGTGGAAATGACAGTATTTCGATGCACGTACACAAGCGTATTTCGAACCTTGTCAGCTTTTTCTTGTCAATAGAAATTCGGCCTTTTCTTTCCATTTACACTATCAATTTGTCTCCCTCAAAGAAAATCTGTGAAGTATATATTACTCTTGTAGAAGAGTCTTATAAAAAGCAGTGAATTAGCTACCATTAAAATCATTAATTCGGGAGATTCTGTAAAGAATGTTTTGGTAGCCGAATGGCAGGTTATTTCATACTATATCAATGTTTCAATTTGCAAAAACAAAATATTAACTCCCAGTCTTATAATATACAGTAAAAAACCCGCAACTAAGAATCTACATTTTCGAAAGTTAGCCTAAACAGATTCTTGTTAATAGAATCTTATGCTATTTAGTTTCCTAAAATCCGTTCTTAATCCTGGATAAAAAAACAATTAACACCCAGCTGCAAGCAAGTTGGTCATTAGCCTATACTTTTTAAGTTTTTTGAGCCCCATTCCCCCAACCTCCAAAATACATTTAAGAATATATCAATTTATACCTTTACGTACATCTAGTTATATGCTTTGCCAATAATATTCAGAAAAATATTCATAACAGGCCTAAAATCTTAAAACAAGTTGTTTTTTTAAAAGTATAGCTGCACTAAACCATCATTATAATTAATGGTCCTTTGGTTTGTTTTTTAACTTGATCCATTCTAGTACAAAGCCATTACACATCTAGTGTAGTCCTTGAGGCTTAAAACCATATCATCATCTTTTCATTCAACAATGATTAAGCATGCTGTCTCTTGGAAAAGTTTCTTCATAAAGTCTTTGTCCTTCACCATTTCCCTCCATGATGCATCTACTATTTTTGTCATGGGGGTCATACTTCATCCTGCAGATATTTTATCATTCCACCCTTTTAAACTGTCCTCTCTTCAAGCCACTTGTCTATCTCGTCTCCAATTTTTGTCTTGTACGTTTTACTAAACAATGCATCTATAAGTTGTATCTTGTCAGTGTGGTTTGCAGGAAGAAGATAGAAAAGGAGCATTAAGTGAGTCATGTCCGCAAGCAACATGGAAATGTTAATCCTGCTCAATGTTACATTGGACCAAATGTTTTGGCTACTAACTGCTTGTTAATTTTAGCGTCCATCCAGGTAAAGCTTTGGAAGTAATTATCAACACCGTCATCATATTGAGCTTTCTCTTATGTATTCGCCTTTCCTTTACCACGGAAGATAATGGCTGGCATGACATTTTATTTCCCTTCTGCGTGAATGCAAATTGAGGATCCGACACTTGCTCTCTCCGTTTCACTTTCTATGTTTTTATCCTGATCAATAACAAGCGGAATTGTTACTTGTACCTTTTCTTTGGTAGCCAACGCCCATATTTTCCATCTTTAAAGTCTATCTTCTCCAACTTAGGCGATATTTTGCCGCGTGTTACGCGAATGCTCTTGATTTCTATTTCCGTCTACAGTTCTACGCCAAGTAACGAGTTGCAGCCCTTTCTTTCTTCTGCCTTCTGCTTTCCAAGTGCAACTCTTGCGTTGTATGAAGTATCTCTTTGGAGTATATGACCGATAAGTTTTCATTGCCTCTGTTCAAAGTTGCTTGCTTACTGGAATGGAGTTTTGCATTTGTTAATTTCATTGGCCAAATATACGTAGAAGGTTTGGTAGAAATCTTCTTTAAAATAATTATGTTAAGCTTATTTTCGTCTATCTCAGTCATTTTCCAGGTCTCTGAGTTGTAAAGCAAGACTGCTAAGACATTGCTATTAAATACTCTCAGATTAGTGTTGCTGCTTATTGCTGAGTTTCGCCAGACTGGATGTATCTCGTCTTGCAAGGCTGATTCAACCAATTATGTTTTTTTCTTCTCCTCCTGTTTACTCAGCGTTGCATGCACTCAAATAAACAAACTTATCAACTTCATCTATAGCTTTGTTGTTGACTAAGATTTTGTCATAGCACTTGCTTTTAAGCCTTACTGGTCTTCGTCTTCCTGGCGTGGATCTTCAGCCCTGTACATTTCGCAACATCACTAAGTCGTTTAGTTTTCTTTTGCATGTGTTGGAATTTGTTGCTCAAAAGAGCAATATAAGAGCTTCACATTTTTCTAACTCCGTCAAACTGTTTGTTGTTTCTGAACTTTCTTCGTCCACTAATTGCTGAGCAGTGGCTTGCTTGACACATTTTTAAAGAGTTTTCAATAACTGGAGCTGCTATCGCTAAACACGTTGACACGTGATGCAATATTTCATGCAACATTGCGCGCAACAAATTTGTTGCAGCGCGTGTCACCGATGAGCTTTGTTGCGTGCAACGTGCACGCAACAAAACTGAAGTTTAATGGCGCTCTATTTTTGCATTTGACGCTATTGTGGCTGTTGTGATGCTGGGTAAGTACTCCGCACTGTCACGAGTAATATTGCTTGATTTTAATTTGTTGCACCGTGTGTCCATCTCCAAAAGGATTATTGCTCTTAATGTTGTATAAAATGTTGCACAGTATGTCCATCTCCAAAAGAATTGTTGCTCTTAATGTTGTATGAAATGTTGTACCATGTGTCCATTTCCAAAAGAATTGTTGCTCTTAATGTTGTATGAAATGTTGTACCTTGTGTCCATCTCCAAAAGAATTGTTGCTCTTAATGTTGTATGAAATGTTGTACCTTGTGTCCATCTCCAAAAGAATTGTTACTCTTAATGTTGCATGAAATGTTCCACCGTGTGTCCATCCACAAAAGAATTGTTGTTCTTAATTTTACATAAAATGTTGCACAGTATGTCCATTTCCAAAAGAATTGTTGCTCTTAATGTTGCATGAAATGTTGCACCGTGTGTCCATCCACAAAAGAATGTTGTTCTTAATTTTACATAAAATGTTGCACAGTATGTCTATCTCCAAAAGAGTTGTTGCTCTTAATGTTGCATGAAATGTTGCACCGTGTGTCTGCGCCTTTAGTTTGCTCTGGATGCTACTGTCGCATGTAATAGGCGAGGTACGTCTCCCCCACAAACGAATCATGGCAAGTTTTGAAAAACCTGCAGAGGAGGTAATAAATCTAGTCAAATTGTGGACGATGTATTTATTGTGATTTCGAAGAGCTTGTGGTGGAGTGCACTGAACACCGATATAATGTGGGCCAAGGAAAGGACTCAAGATTCCTGTCTGTTATATGCTGCCTGGAAATCAGTGATATTTGCAAAGAGTAGTAACAAATTAAAGTTAATAAGCAAAGATCTGGCTCTCTGTATCAATGCCGTTGGGAAATGTGGCACAAAGTAACTTGAGTATCGTATGCATCAATGTCTTCTTTTCAACCTAGAACTTGATACAGAAATTCAAGAGCGCGCGTTGGATATGAGATGTTAAATAGCCATGCCAACGAGGTGCGTAGCGCCGAGTTGGCTATAATCGTCTCATATCTAACAAGCGCAAATAAAATAATTGTTTTATTAAATTTCTTTTCGATACGTGAAAATAGCAAAACACTTTTAATAAATTGATAAACAAGGTTTTTTTGTTAGTTTCCATATATGGTCATATATGGTATATGAGCCTATAACCGAGATTGAATGAACCAATCAGAACGCTAGAAACGCAATATTTGAGGTTGAAAATTTAATGCTTAAAGATATTTTTATTTCATCATTATTTATATTTTTAGCTTTGATTAATACATAGTTGTGTGCTGATCTACATATTGCTTAGTATGCTTTGTAAGTCAACATATCTTGCACTCGTTTTTTTTAAAAATAATTTTACAGCAATGGCAAACTGCTTTTTTTCTTCAAATGTGTTTCTGCGATGCTGTAACAAGAAAGAGTATGATTTTAGAAAATAAGATCCTCTTTTAAATTTCTCAGGCTAACTAGGTTCTCGTTAATATATTGTATAAATTTATACCAAAAAAGTTCTTAATTTCTAGGTTCTTAGTTGCGGGTCTTTACTGTATATATAAGAAATGCCTGGTCAGCCCAGTTGGTACTGTGCCAGTCTGCAGAGCTGGAAACTCGGGTTTGCATTTCGACCGGACCAACATTCAGAGTCTTAAAATAATTGAGTAGAAAGAGATGCCTTTGCTCTAACATCTGCAAATGGTTTTTAAACCTTCGCGTCTTCTCGGATAAAGATGTGCAGTGGCGGATCCAGAAATTCTAAAACGGGGGTGAATAATAAAAAGAATTTACTAGTGACTCTGAGAGAAAAAGGGTCGCATGTACAAAGAATGTACCAAAAATTGAAGAAAAGGGTATCCGCCCCTGATGTTAAACTATTTGCAGATGTTACAGCAAAGGCAGCGCTTTCTCCTCAATTATTTTAAGACCCTGAGTGTTGGTCCGGCCGGGAATCGAACCCGAGACCTCAGTCCACGCTACAGACTGGCGTCTTACCAACTGGGCTAACCAGGCGGCGGTGTAGGTTAGTCCGTAACTGTAACTTATATGGTCATGCTAGGTACCTTTTCATAGTTTTCAATTTCTTTTCAATTTAATCAAATTTCCACAAAAAAGGAATCAGCTGAGTTCATCATAATTAGTTGTAGTACTCCATGGAGGTTACCTATTAGGCATGTTGAGCATTGAAGAAAAATTGATATATGCGTTATGTTGCACAATGTCGGCTCAAAAGGAAAAAAATGGCTATGTTGCGCACATGAACGGTACGTTCAGTTTAACCGACCTACATTAATATCTACAAATTAATTAGATCATTTGAAAAAAAATTTTGATAATTAGGATATAAAAATAAAATTTATCGACAACTTCCTGAAAAATGTTTAGGCCATTTTCTAAATGTAAAGTTCTGTCTAAGTCTCGCATTTAACAACAGGCAATGTTAATTTAAGAAATAAAACATTTTTCTGTGCCTTCATAGCGCTGTGAAAACCAAGATGCACGTTTGGGAGAATTCGAGAGCTGATCAGTGATTCACTGATCTGCTCGAGAATTTACCAAACGTGTGCCGAAGTTTTTTCATATTTATTCCATTTTCAGGACTCTGAGAAAGAGAATTACAACCGCATTGTTTTTTGGGTTTATTTCATGATCATTTTACAAGGACTAGCTAATACGTCACTTTTATGCTTCATTGGCCTATGAAAACACACCTCTCGGCCAATAGAAACCACTGTACTATCTTAAATATTTTATAAAAGGCTTTGAACTTAATAAGCTTTTCCGAAGCATCAAACTCTTAACGTCACTTGTTTGTTATTGAAAGATCTATGCTCACCTGGAGAAGCCACACTGGAAAACAACAATTTATGTGCAGTTGCAAGCTCTCCGAATGAGTTCAACAGTCAATCCGCTACCTCTAACTTTAGAAAGACCCTTGCATTGGGAAACGCTTGTTCAAGGTATACATACATTTTACACTTAGGCCGACGGAAACAGTATCTTTTGTGTCCAGAGACTCTGCTAAAGGAAACATGACAATTTCGGGACCACAAAACACACTGCTTTTCTGACGTTAACGTTCATAAACGCTTTGTTAAATACCAGTAATTAGAGAAGAACAAAAAGTAACTTAAAACAAATTTTTAAAATTCAGTTTTGTTATATAATTACCGGTCCATGAACATTGTCGCACACTAAACGCTTGGCTGCCTGGAAACAGCGAAACTTATTCACTTGCACGCGATGTCCTCTTGTCCAATAGAGTACGAGAAAGATAGGTAGCTTGAAAAGGAAGAAGGTCAATCAATATTCAATTTTCGGAAAAGGCAGGGATTAAACTGGATATAAATTCTATATACTTCTTTTTTAAAAAGTTATAAAATGGATATAATTTAAAATATTTGAAACAAACGTTTTCGGCTGTTTGCCATCATCAAAAAAACTAGTCTACCTAATAGGTACTGAATTGGTGCCTCGTATGTTGATAATCCCGTTCCAATCTTTCCTAAAGGCTACCGAATACTTTGTTAAATTGTGGTCAGAAATTCTCAAATAAATAGCTGTTAACCACTGAGAGTTAAAAAGAAAAGCGAGATTAAGGTTTCGATTCAGTTTGAAAATGATGAAAATGACCAAAACGATATTATTAGTCATCTGAACGAGATTTTGAAATAGAAAGTTTAGCTGGAAGTAAAATGGCTCGTCATGCCCTTTTGGGGGTAATATGTCCGAAAGTGATTTTTATTGGCTCAATATTCTTGTCGGCGGAAAAAAACAAACATATCATGCTTGAACCTTGAGCGTTTTGCAGATTTCACATACAAATATTTTCGAGAAAGCGCTGATTATATTATCGTGAACACCTAAAATAAGTCCGGAATGCTATTGTGTTGTTGTAACCACAACCGACACATCGGCTTTATTAAATTTGTTTCAGAATCGCTCAAACCTGTATTCTTTGTTACTAGAAACAAATGGGAAGGAAAACTAATTGTTTACTTGTAACAAGACTAAAAGTTGACAAAACGAAAATTATTTGTTTCGTGAGTGTCTGTAAAACGTGGAACGGATACCTGCGGATGGCGGATGCGGATAGCAAAACGCGGATGGGAAAATGCGGATAGTGATAAAAAATATTATAAAAACGAATACGGCTAAAAAAAATATTAAAGTAGTTATAGAGAACTATAAAAAATAAATTTAAAGAAGAAATGAAGTACAACTTAAACAGCGGCTACAGCGAAAAACTAAC
>JAOTRI020113418.1:0-12796 GCA_028564885.2 Zoanthus sanctaehelenae | reverse complement strand
TTGAACAAGTTTGAGAGAATTTTACTGTTAATCTTCTGTAGTTTGCTTTGCTTGATCAACTCTCAGTTTCTCATTGCTAAATGTTTTATTTTGTATATGTTAGGTTATGAGAAATTGGGGGTTGATAACCGACTGGGACTTAAAGGGTTAAGAACCAAACCATTTCTAGGATTTGTATGGAATCATTAGAGCCATATCCGTGGTAGTATCTCGCCGATAATTTGCACCAATAATCTGATTTTTTGCAAGGATACAATTTGAGTCTTGATCTCTCGGATGATTTTGTCAAATCCCAGAAATTCACAAATCTTAATTTTTGTGACGTCACACTTCGCCACTCTATTGCCCCAAACATGACGTCATTTTATCACACCTTTCACATTCTCAGGATAGCTTAACCCTTTCAATTCCAGTTGAATTATTAAGTTCTCCCAACTTGAAGCCATGCTTTTCATTGAACAAGCTTGGGAAAATTTCACTTTTAATCTTCAGTCATTTGCTTTTTTTATCACTCCTTATTTTTTCATTACCAAATGCTTTATCTTGTACTTGTTATGTAAGGAGAAACTGAGTGTTGATAAATGATTGGGAGAGAAAGGGTTAAAAATAAAGTTCTGATGTACTGATCACTCAATCCTTCTCCACTTCCTGATCGTAAGATCTCTAATACAAGGCCTAGTGTATGATGAACTGATCACTCAATTCTTCTCCACTTCCTGATCGTACGATCTCTAATACAAGGCCTAGTGTATGATGAACTAACCACTCAATCCTTCTCCACTTTCTCATCGTAGGATCTCTGATACAAGGCCTAGTGTATGATGAACTGATCACTCAATCCTTCTCCACTTCCTGATCGTAAGATCTCTAATACAAAGCCTAGTGTATGATGAACTGATCACTCAATCCTTCTCCACTTCCTGATTATAGGATCCCTAAAACAAGGCTTAGTGTATGATGAACTGATCACTCAATCTTTCTCCACTTCCTGATTGTAGGATCTCTAGTACAAAGCCTAGTATATGATGAACTCACTCACCATCTTCAGCAGCTGAGGAGAGGAATTTCTCTGACATAAAAAGCTGCTTCTTAGAATCTAACAACGTTGTCCAAAATGAGTTCAGCTTGGTATCTAGAGTTATAATAAACATTTTTTTTTCAGTTAACAGAGTCTGGTCCGAGAGTAAATTTGAACACAAGAATAATAAAATGAAATTAAAATTGACAGTATCAGCTGAATCATCCACTATCACCATCATCACCATCACCTCACCACCTCACTACCATCATAAACACTACCTCACTAACATCAACATTGCCGCAACCATCATCACCTAACCACCACCTCACCAACATCGCTGCAACCATCATCACCTAACCACCACCTCATGAACACCACCATCACCACACAACACAATCACCTCACCACCAACGCTGCTACCATTATTACCATCATCATCACTTGTACCACCATCACTGCCACTGTACCACCTCACCACCATCACAATCGCCACCACCATTACCATTATCATCACGTTTACCATCATCCTACTTCTAAAACCATCACAACCATCACCATTACCATCACTACACCATGATTACCATCATCATCACTTTTACCTCCACCACCAACATTATCACTTGTACCCACATCACCGCCACCACCTCACCACCATCAACATTACTATCATCATCAGTTTTACCTTCACCACCACCATCATCACTTGTATCCACATCACTGTCACCACTTAACTAATATCACCATTCATCACCATTACTATCATTCACCACCACCATTATCACTTGTACCCACATCACCATGACCAATTCACCAACACCAACACCACCATCACTGTCATCACTTTTAACTTCCCCACCACCACCATCATTTATTGAAGAAAGATCTTACCTAGTGTAACATCAGCCTCAGCAAGTCTTACAAGTAACAGTGCAGCCGTGAGAGCCTCGGTAACAATCAGAACTTGATGAGTCTGGGTACTAGCTCTTTCAACAGCCTAAAAAAGGATTTCTTAACTGTTAAAAAACAAAACAGGTATTTCAGTGCTTCCCTTGGGGAAACTCTAAAAACTGTACAGCTGAAAAAATTCAAAATTAAAATCCAAGAAAATTGGATGAGGAGGTACTGGCATTGACATCGCTCAACAAGTACCATAATAGAATTTGCTTCTGCTACGTTTTGTTAATTTTTAATATTCAAGATATCTTCTATGTATATAGCTATCTTGTCCACTACTACATTTTGTGCCAATCAATAATTAACTTAATTATTTTATGTCAATGTTGAATTATCCAAATGCCTCGTGAATACGATCTCCTAAATAATAACCTCCTAAATGTAGAACAAAAAAACTTGGTATACAACCGCATTAAGGTAGTTTATGTTTGTCATAGCAAGTGGTGGTGACAGCAAAAAAAAATAATACAGTATATGGGTACCGAACTTTCTTCATTGTTTGCAAACAATTAATTACTTTCTTTGTCTTTGTAACTGATGAAACTTGTCTTTTGTTAAAGGACTTCAAGATTTTGAGTTACCTGAATGTTAATATCCCTAGGGACAAACTTGATATACACATGGCGGAGGTTGTTCACTAAGCGTCAGTTACTTTAATCTTTCAATTGGAAAGTTTATCATTGATTTAAACGCGAAACAGCGCTATAAAAGGCCTGTGCCAGGCGATCGTCACCTTCAATTGTCAGTCAACCACCGAACGGTTATGAGCTCATCTTATGTTCATCTCACTTTTCGCTCTCTCTCCCTCTCTTCCGGCTCTCTTATATTCAAATTCGTTACTTACATTACAATCTAAGTGTTTCGAATCTAGTCAGGCTATCAAGCTTGAATCCTAAAACTTCTAAAAACTTATCCGTAAGTTTCTAGTTGCACAAATAGGCCAGTTGCTTCGTTAAATTTGTTTATTTGAATTTCACGCTCAGTTGAACTGTAATTTTGCTCAAAATTTGAATTTTGAAAGGTGTGAAATGTGGGAGGACCTAACCCTTTTATAGCGTGGTTTCTTGTTTAAGTACTTTCATTTAGGAAGATGGTCAATTTGTTATCCGAAACCATCGTACATGTTTCTAAAAATTTCTGAAGTTTTGAAGCCGTTCAAAAGCTCTGAGTCGGTCAACCATCTTGGAGTTTGGATTGTGGATGTAAAGAAATAAAACAATATTTTGAGTTTAAAGAACAGCATCAACACAGATATTAGAATTATTTTTAACACAGGAATCCAAAACTTTATGAATGCACTACAGTAGGAAGAAACCTTCACTTTAACTTCTAAAGCAATAAAATCGAAACTTAAGGGAGTAAAACAACCATTACAGTTTACCAAATTAACAATGAAATAGTTATGTAGAGTTAATAATAAAATAATGGGATAATCAAGAGGGAAAGAAGAACCTGCTTTCCATGACTGACATGTTTATTACGAACTAAACAAATTGAAGAGGTCACAGCAGCCGTCTTGAAATTTGCTTAGAGTATTTGCTTGCCGTAAGCCGACCTGAAGGCCATTACATAAGACTGAACCACTGTAAATAAAGTACACACGTGTTGGATTGTCTTGATTGGAGTGGAACTGACATCGTACTTTCCACCATTTACAGTAATTCAAACCTGCCACAAGTAGATCTTAGAAACTTTAGGATAGAATTTCGGAGTACTGACAAAGCAAAACGAAGGTCTTTTCCTTTCAAATGTACTCCATGACAACAATTTCGTCACGTCACTCTTCACTTTGGCACGAAAATTTAATGACAAACTCTCAAGCGAGTCAAGTTGACCTCTTGCAGAGTCTTTATATGAGTGTACAATTAGACTTTCTTACCTGAAGAAGCTGGGGAAGAATTTCTATCACCTTTGGTAAGTTATTTCCTGGATAAAAATGACAAATCGACTATTGGCAAAAACAATAAAAACATAAAAATCATATAAAGTGAAGCAGTTACTGTATGTCCACATATTTAGCTGAAATTCAGATATGGGGAAAAACATATTGACTCCTGGCCATGGACAAGTAAATATTAATAACTTTTATTTGAGTCATTATGAAAATAGAGCCACAAGGCATAGATTCTATTAATAGCACTCTTTTTACGAGGAGCTATTTTAATATTCATAAAACATATCATATCGAAATGCAGGTAAAAAAACAGTTTTTTATTAGGAGATAATGCTCAAAACATCATCTTTTTATTCTACTTTTGGCAATGATAAGACTCTGCTGTGAAAAGAGGATAAAGATAAAGGCACTTCATTTTACTGCTGATGGCTACTGCATTATTTTATTTGAAGCCTAGAAAAACAAATGAAAAAAAATTTCATTAAAAACTACAAATAAACGATTCATGACAATGCTTTTTTAATGAACATTCTAGGACCCATACTCATTTTTTTAAAGTTTTGTTCTCTACATTTCAAATTCTTGTTTTTTAACCTCCTGATACTAAATTGATTTTCCCTATGAAGCTAACTTAAAATGGAATAACTTCCCTACTAAGGGAGATAAGAATCTTGTTGCAATGACATGAAAACAAAAGCAAGAAAACAAGCACCCAGCTCGTAAACAAACTTTACTTTTTTTAATCAAAGTTACAAATTATAAACAATAAAGTTATACCCTTACTGAGCCCTTTTCAATATTAAAGAATATCTTAAAACTCGTATTTGAATTTAGGAAAGGGACAACATCATTGAGAAAACAAGACCTGTTTCAATCATTCTCTGATTATCTTCCATTGAGACAGGACTAATTAGCATAAACTGGTTATAAAGTTTGACAAATAGAACTACTTAAAGTAAGTGCAATTATTTTATAATAATAACAATAATTTATATGAAATTCTATTGAGTGCATGTAAATAAAACAAAAGGGAAACATTATAACTACTAATCCACAAATTATAGCTCAATTAGGTATCTAAAATATCAAACAATGGAAAGGGTTTTAAATCCCATTATAAAAGGTTTAAAAACATTTTGGATTGAATAGTAAGCCTATAAAAACATGATGTTATAGTGATTATACATTTCACTATTATTAGATATAAATAAAAAAAACTCCACGTTTTCATTAACCTGTTGTACAAAATATCACAGAAGCAGATTGATGATTCATATTAGAAATAGGATAAAAGTTAATTTCAAAGACATTTTTCGTCTGAACATAAACACCTTCAATTCAAAGCGACGGTTACACTTCAATGAAAACATATCTTGAAAAATAACAATTTTACTGTTACCCAGATAATAAGCAGATTTTCCAAGGCAAATATTGTTTACCCCAAAATAATAGCTCAAATTGTTCTTCATTATATTATACAACTGAAAATGAGTTAAATATTGTATTGTACAAACCTTGATAAGCATGTCCCATACATTTATAGTATCCATTTCTGACAGAAGATGTTGATGACTTGTTGGTCAGTCCTTTCTATACACACAAACAAACAGCATAACATTACTAGGTCTTGATATTAGCAAAACTTTGACAAAAACAACAACGTTTTTAAAAGACATGTTTTGGCATGCTTATGACATCATCAGTTTATTAGTCTAAGAATGAAAGAGTTCCAATGGATAATCAGATATAAATAGTAAGCTAGTTAATGAATAAACTTTTTACAGTAATTACATCATGCAGTACAAGTAATGACGTTTTATAACTTCCCTGGCATTACTTGCAATGCATGATGTAATTACTAAAAATAATTTATTCATTAACTACCTTACTATTTATATCCATTGGAACTCTTTCATTCTAATAAACTAATGATGGCATTTATAAGCATGCCGAAACATGTTTTTTAAAAACGTTGTTGTTTTATCAAAGTACAACATTAATTCAAATATTATAATTTTTATGAAAGAAAGAATACAAGCGAGCTCATGGAAAGGAAGAAACTGGAAGAGGAAAATGGAAGGAACTACTGTTGAAGTGGTAAAGAGACGTGTTTTGAGATTGATGGGCCACATGTTAAGGAAGGAAGATGATGAACCAATTAAAAAAGCATGTGGGATTTGGATGTAGATGGCATTTAAGAGAGAAAGGAAGTAACACTCTTCGAGAAGAAAAATGCTGAGCAGACTTAAAATACCAAAGATGACAATGAATGGAAGAATAAAAATTTATCTCGTAAACCACACCCAAAGTGGAAAAAATTGAAGGAAAATGAGAATACTGAGGACGAATAAGTATTAAATTCTTGCAAGGTCTGTTCAAGGAGCCAGGATTTTTACAAGGACCTGGCTTGGACTGCAAATTTGGGTGAGAAATTCAGAATTTTGGATGCCCCAAGAAACAAAGTACCTCTAAATTAACTTAAGGCTATCACTCAGCACACCTTAAATATTTCCACTAATTCCACTGGTGCATTCTGGGTAAAATGTTTACACCACTGACTGAGTACACCCAAGGCATGCACCAAAGCTCCTTCATGAACTGAAAATATAAAATACCATTATTAGATACAAGAATAGACAATAATGAAATTCATATAAAAAAAATGGTGTTTTGACTCTTAAATTATACTTTACCTTCTTGCTGCAAATATGGTTTTATCTGTTTCACAACTAGCTCACTAAGCCTCTGTATGGAAGAGGAACCACTCACAGAATTTGATTCCAAACTCCCAATTCCTAAAGTAGGATATGAAATCTTTAATCATAGCATTAAACAGGTAACACATAAGACACAACACATTCTATGCAAACTAAAAATCCTTTCTTTGTCAATCAATCAAGTAATAAATAAATAACATCAATATTTAACCATTATTCCATGAGCATGCATACCAAATTTCGAGTTGGCAATAACCATCTCATATCCAACAAGCGCGAGTGGAATAATTGTTTTATTAAAGACACCCCCAAGATACTGGACAAATCTTCTCAACTTTATCTTATAAGAACAAACCGTATACTTAAATTAATAAAGTAAAGTTTTCAAGTTTTTACTATGACAGAAATATTTTCATGTCATACCGTGTTTGAGGCAATCTTTGCATTCCCTGGTGTTGGATTTTTCCTAATAGTTCACTCAATACCACCATTGTCTCCCGACGGACAATTTTTTAGCTCCATTTTAATGTTTTAAAGCTGATGCACACCACTAACCATATTTGCAGAATAACGTATATTGGCTCATATACCATAACGACCAAGCCAATAAAAAGTCTTAAATTTTTAATAATAATCAATATACAACTGTAAATACCAGTGTTTAAGGCAAGAGTCTACTATCTTGTTAATATGATTAACTTAATATATCACTTTTCTTTGTTATACTGTAACTAAGCATCAAGTCCATTTTAAAAGAGTGGCTGCAAATATAATTGTCATTAAGTCATATATGAATAACATTGGACCAAACTTCATTAGTAAGGCCAAACGAATAAACAACATTCCACTGAATAACAAAACTAGGATACATTCAAGTTGTGTAACCAGTCAAAAATAGGTTTGGGAAAACAATTGATAATTCCACATTACAACAAACTTAGGTAAGTGATAAAGATCACCCAATCAATCAAACAATTAATCAATAATTAATTTATTAATACTCTTGCAGTTTAGCAAGTGAACTAAATGATGGTCAAAGCAAAATTATAATAAGCTGTACAAATAACTATGACAAAAAAACTAATGATATTTGAATAAAAATGGAAGAGCATCCAGGTAAGACCATATTAATTTGCTAAAACTTTTAAAAAACGAAAAATTTATAAATATTATGAGCTTTCGGCAGTCAATCTAAGACCTTCTCAAACTTGTTAAATTATGTAAAAATGGTGAAATAAATAGTAGTTATTCAATAGTTTCGAGTGGGATAGTGTGAATATGTAACGCCTCACTTGTATTTTCTGTATACACACTTGCTTAAAGGCTCGTGTGTATATGAAGAAAATACAAGTGACAAGTGACATTTCCATGGGATAAAACATTGCATAACAAATTTACCCCATGCCTTAAAACATACAACTACCAACCAATTTGTCCCACGCATGGAAAACGAAGAATGAAAACTGCAGTTTGTGCTGACGTTTTTAACCTCTGGTGAACACTGATGAATTTAAATTGAAATCATTGTAAACATTTGTGGAAAGTCATTTCGCTCTTTTCAGATACATACACACAGTTTTTGCACCATTTAGATAGTTGCTCGCAAGTAATGGCAGAAAAACCGGGTGAAATACTACCAAAAAATATGCAACGATTTTCCAGGTCTCTGAGTGACTGTGTTTTTTAAGGCATGGGATAAAAATATGTATATAAAAAAAACAGTGTACAATCAAACAAAAGAGATAAAAGACATAAAAAGGATAAAAGGATAAATGGTAAGAACACTATATAACAATATTCTAATAAGAATCAATAATATTGTCTTGGTGTAGGCTTGGTATTATTGTCTGTGTTATTTGTTGTTGCAGTGTGTCATATCCTAGAATGTTGAATCTATGTATATCAAATAGGGTCTTTCCATCTGCCTGGAAAAAGGCAAAAGTGATGCCTGTGTTTTAAAGAAAATGGAAGTAGATCAGACTGTAACAACTACAGGCCAATTTCAGTCCTGCCAGTCTTGTCTAAGTTACTTGAAAAACGCATTTGTGATCATCTGTGTGACTTTTTGACCTCAAACAGGATATTGTATAAACTCCAATCTAGGTTTACGATTCACATACTTTTCTGGTTCTGTAATCTCCTTATAAATTAATTATTAAGGCATTATCAAAACCAATATCTGACAATCACAAAACTGTTAACAGTTTGACTGGTTGCCTGATTTTAAATTGCATCCATGCTGCCTAACAACAGGTTACTTTATGATGCCCTTGAGGGGGTTTGTTGGCTTTGAATTGAGTTATAAACTGAATTAAAGAATGAAAAGATATTTATGAATAAGTAATCATTAGTAACATTTATTATCCAACTGCACGAATAACTGTACAAATAACGCCATGAGAGTGTCTGGGCCAAGTACAAATATCCAGCCGTACTGCACATTTTGAGCGATATTCATACTCCAGAAAACTTGTTTTGCCACGCGTGTCGCAGAATTTTCTTTTTCACAAATAGAAGATTGGATAATAAATCACTTATTAGACAGATTAGTATGTAGTACAAGTATTTTTACTCGTCCTGTGTACTACGACTCGCCCTTGGGCTTTGGGCTCATCAAAATACTACAAGACTCGTAAAAATATCCAGCCGTACTACATACTTAACTGTCTAATAAGATATATTTATTTCAAACTACCAGTGTAGCTACTTCACCTTCCAGAACTCCAACTTTGTCAGTCCAAACAGTCAGCTTTCCTTCAGAACCTATTCACAAAAACAAAACAAAAAAATTACCAAGCAAAGCTTTCATAAGAAACTAACTAATGACAACGTGCATGATGATTTTCAAAAAAGGCAAACAAAAAAAAACAAAACAAAAAATTGGACAAGCTTGGACCATAAAGCTTGATTTTATGTTTATCTTGACATGCCAAACATAAGATGGCATGACAGGATTACTAATAAAGAGGTCAGAAGATGTGGGTTGGCATAGTGGTCATCAGTCGTGGTTCCCACCTCTATGACCTGGGATCGATTCCTGGGCTAGGCATGAGGGCTGAGATGAGTCGATCTCAATCTAAGTCCAAGGGTTTTTTTTTGGGTTCTCCCATTTTCCTCCCTCAGCAAATTTGACTTTCATGCCAAGATCTGAGCCGTCAAGTGATTAAACATTAGCCTCTGACTAGGAAGAACGGGCACATTCTTCCTTTGCAATTGACATTAAATAAAGTATTAATACTATGCAACATTGAATAAGGATAAAATGGCTCAGATGGATTGCTCATGAATGTAAAATGTACCTACTCAATGAAAATAGTATTTCTTATATACTACTTATTAACTGAGAGTGAGGGCCTGACAGAGGAATTTCAGACTGAGGTCTTGCCGTAATGACCGAATGGTAGCGAGGTCACTGCTTCAAGACCAAGGTCTTGAATTCCCCTGTCAGGCCCGAGCAGACGAGGTTAATAAGTTATTTATTATATGGCACAATAATGTTTTTTTAAAAAAAAGAGTGCACTCGCAGTTTGCGACTGTGACTTCCGGTTTAATCGCGTGCTTTCCTGTATCAGAGCGAGGCTGAGTTTATTCAAGTGAAGCAAAGCAGTGATCAATGGCAAACACAGTTTCAGGAGTTGAATTGTTTATATTTTAGAGCTTTTTTTCACCAACAAAAGCTACAAAAGGGAATATCTGCTCTACATCGCTGTGAAATCGAAGTTTAGTTCATTCAAGGAATTTTTTTCTATCTCAAGCTGGAGAAAAAAGATGCCAGTTCAAAAGAAAATATTCGAGGTTTTCTGAACTTACAGTTCTACTAAACTGACATTGACAATCGTTCAATCTTCGTCATCGCTTTCAATGATTATACGACGTTTATTAGCTTGGTGAATGATCTTAACAAGACCATTAAAGACTTGAAAGGTGCATCCTGAAACGCTGCCAATACTCGATCCACCGAAAATACCTTGGGACTGAGCTTGAAGTGGCATTGCCGAGTTCAGAGCGATGGAGCTTGAGGTTGTGCTTTGCTGTATATGGTTGCTCGAACTCATTTGGGTTCCCGACGCTCTTGGTGCTTCCCGCTGATTCGCAAAACTATTTTGGCTGATTGATCTGCTTAGAATGTGAGACATTTGCTTCTGGTGGTGTTCGTTAGCCGACTTATAAGACTGAAGGCTTTGGAGACTTTTATGTCCACTCAGTTGTGCTACATATGTTTCAGGAACATTACCGTCAAGTAAACGGCCAATACTGGTTTTCCGAACTGAGTGATTGGCAACTTTTGATCCAGATCTCTGAATTCCGGCGTTTTTGGTGGCTGATGTGAGGAATTTGCCAATTTCATTTTTTCCAAGGGGCGACCTCATGTACCACACTTGTGACTTCTCGAGGCAAATGCCATGTTTCACAGCGAGGAAAAATGGCGAATCTGGCTCATTCATTTCATTCGGTCGGTGGCTCTTAAATAACTTGTAAAATCTGACAGGGCACCTACCAGTATCGGTGGCATAGATTTTCGGATTGAAAGCCCGTCGGTGGCCATTCTCAGCGCCTTTTCTTGTCTTGGTTCCCCGTTCGCTCGTCCATACAAGCATTTTGCCGCCATCTTCGATTTTGGTAGGGTCTTGCTGTAAAGTTACGTCGCCCCAGCAAAGCTTGCGACTTTCATCGCGAGCTCTGAACCCGAAGTGCAGTGACACAAACCACCACATTGTTCGCTGAAGGGCCATTGGACTGTGGGAACCAAATTCTCCACTTTTGAAGAGCTTGTCTTCTTTCTCGTCTTTGATTGAGCGAGTGGCATTTGGACGATTGCCTTTGCCTTGGCGTACGAGGTTTTTACGTTTTGCCTCGAGCACTTTTCTTGACAAACCAAACTCTTCGTCCTTCAGGATATTCTTCTTGGAGTTGAAGTCTGATAAAAATCGTTGAATACTTCTCTGGAAACCAGTTAACGTACCTGGCTCGTATTCTTCGCCATTTTGACGTCGAACATTTTTGAAAAACCTTGCAAGATGGCAGTCCAATTGGTGTGCCGGTAAGTCAACAATTCCAACAAGAAAACGGCGGAAGGTGTTTACATTGCTTGTTGACTTTCTCTCAGTATTTTTACTTTCTTGTTCATTTACAAAGTTTAACAGTTTTTCCTGACTGTTGCTTTCTTTCTCTTCATTCGTGTTGCTGCTTTTTATTTCATGTGTAGCCAGTTTATTGTCTTCGTCAGGGTTATAGAATTCGCTATCTGAACGTTCCTCTTCACTCATAGTAGAGCGTTGCCAGAAGTAGAAGTCTTAAAACCTTAGAAAATATAATAACTTTACAAGATAAATTTTTGTGTGTGTGCTAAATAAAACAAAACAAAGCCAAGGCTCCGGCTAGATAAATAATGACCGTCAATAACTAAAAATTCAGAACTGCTCATTGGTCCACACTAACCAAATCAGCGTGCGCCATTTGATCCGAAGTAGCACTTGCCATATAACAAATCATCATAATTTACGCTACTTGTTTTTACAGTGGCAATTTTCTCCCTTCATTTCTTACCTCAATCTTCTTCATCTTTTACTTTAGGTCATTGGTTAATACGTTTAGTTTCTCATACTGCAATGTATCAAAACCAAATTTAGATTTTGATTACCTAACCTATACACAGTACTCGTCAAAATCTCCGTCCGTTCTTCAGGGGAGAGTAGATTTTGAAGTCGGGCAAGAAACTTTTTATAGTCCCTTGGCCGATGGACATTTTGAATTGCTCAGACAAGTAATGTCCCGTACAAGCCAGAATTCAAGTTTTTGTCGAGTCCTGATACATATTAGGGTTTATGTACAACTAATGAACTGATTGATTATTTGTTATAAAGTTGGGTGGTTTATTTATCTTACATATTTTTTAATTATATTGACAGGAAAAGCCACAACTCTTTAGTGAGAGCGTTAGATAATCTTGAGAAAAGAGAAGACATTGTGATAAGCAAACCTGATAAAGGCAGTGGTGTTGTTATTATGGATAAAGAGCAGTACATTTGCTTACTGAGTGAAGATTTAATTTACACCAGTTCCAAATTCATTCTAGTTGACTTGCAACGTCCTAAAACAAGAGGTCGGCAGCCAAATCATTATCCACAAGATTCTACGTAAGAGTATTGCTGATCCACTCTGTCCAAATGGATCCCGATTGGCACACTTGTATGGACATCCTAAAACCCA
>JAOTRI020113407.1:0-12796 GCA_028564885.2 Zoanthus sanctaehelenae | reverse complement strand
TCATTCTCAAAAATCAATACTTTCTACTTCAAAATTTATTAAAACCTCTTATTCTTAAAACTTGACACTGAACAAATACTGTTTAAAATGATTTTATCTACAATAAACTTATCAACAATTATAAATATGATCATTCAATTGGGAAAACACCTTTATATTTATACTCTATAACTAAGTCAACAAAAGATATAATTAAATGATAGATTACAAAAAAAATCGGGTTTACCTCGGTGTAAGAACCTGTGAGTGACGTATAACAAAGAAAACAATGAAATCAAACAATAGATCGAGCAAGCATAACAGTAATAAAACAAAGAAAAAACTTCACAGGTTCTTACACCGAGGATGAGCCCCAATTGTAATTTATTACAAACTTGCGCGGCATTATTGCACTGTTTATTACTAGCGTTCGAGCCGTTTCCCGATTTCTTCGAACTGTTCCGTCTGCAGTGTTCACCAGATATGAACGGTTTGACAATTTCTTAACGAAGGTACCAGTGGTCCAAGTAGTGTTGTTTATTTGCCCTTGAACTCTCACCTCTTCTCCAACTTCTATTTCTCGCAGAGCCTTTGAGATTGGGTGTTAGTCATATTGAGCTTTTGCTCGTTGTCTTCTTAGCTTTAGCTTCTCCTGAACTCCCTCCACGTGTTCTACGTGAGAATAATCTCTGAACTGGACTTGTATTTATATCTTCTGTTGGTGTATTTCGATAATCTAATAATGCCAGCCAAGGGTCTTTGTCATCTCATGACAAAGTACAAAAACGTAACTGTACGGAGAATTCTAGGTGAGCGTCTTGCCTAATGCAGCCATTTTTTTTTTGAGCTTACCGATTTAGTTTTGAATTTCAAAGTTATTCTAAAACACAAACTAGACGTTTTTATTGACTTCATTTGACATAGGCCTACAAGTACAATGCTTGTATATAGTATCATCTTGCTAAATTTTGTGATGCTTTTTAAAAATCTCTATCATCTTGAAGTTTCTTTTTTTTGGCTTGTTGGGCGTGGGTGCTTCGTAGAACTAGAAACGTTTAAAATATCACATCATTTAAAATTAATAGATTTCATCAACTAAGGAAAAATCGTTGACTTGCATGCCTTCCTTCACGGGTGGAGAAGCATTCATATGACAATTTTTGTCATTTTACACCAAAAAAACCTGTTCGGCAAGATGATTCATAACTTCAAACTGTTTTGAAATTTATTTAGTGTTTCTGTTGGACCCAACAGTTACTGATCAAAACGGTAAGAAAAAGTCATTGTTTTAAAAGATGTGATAAAATAAGCTTTATGATGCGTATGGTTTATGTAAAGAACGAAGCAGATCAAGACTATATATATATGCCATGTTCTCCTTTTAAAATTATATAACTTCATTATTTAGTATTCATAAACAAACAAAATTTCTTAATTTGGTTGGTTAGTTTTTTTTTGCTCAAGTGATAGTTGAATAACAGTTGAGCAGAACTTAATTTAAAATAACACCAGTGAAAAACTGCTATATTTGTTTCATTGGCTTTAAGGAAAATATTAAGAAAATCAAGCAAAGATTCATTCAAGTGTAGTAGAGTTTTCAAAGCTAAAACATTTGTTAGAATACACAGAAAGGGACCAAAGTAATACTGATACTTTTAAACAATGTTCACAAACACGCTGTTTTAGTCAGAAAAAGATACATTTTACATTCTATGGTGGTGAAAATAATTTTTGAACTTATACGTTTCGGAATGTAGTCCTTTGTCGGAGTGAAGAAGAAAACATATGCCCAATTGAAATCGAAAACTAACCAAATCAGAACCACGTGAAAAAGTAGTTTAGCTTTTGAGAAAACAAATTATTTATCGTTTGGGCAAAAGAATGTCTTTCTTATAGTCTTTGCCTTTCAGAAATAATGTACAACGTTCCAAAGATTATAATTGATGATTTTATTAAATTTACAAAAAATTGGTTGAACATCAAATTGCAAAACATTTATAATTTGTTTAATGATATATTTGCTATAGATAATACTTTTTGTGGTTTCATGAAACGATAATCTGTTTTTATCTAAACCTACCTATTCCGCCTTCAGAAATACAGAGCTTACATCAATTTTTTTCAGAGAGGCGCGAGATATCTATCTAAGCATTACTTTCTCAGAACAGAGAAAAAATCAGGATCAATCAATAATGCGCGGTTCTCACAACATAAGAAAAATATCCCCCCTTCTCTGGTCCGCTTGGAACCGAGACTTGTTGCCAGAAGTAGAGAAATATCGAGTGGCATCGTTTACTTTATAAACATTATTTGGGTGTCAATTTATTTACCTTGCTACAAACATAATGATTACTTGGAATTCACCATGCTTCTTTACCACTCTATATAAGGTGGACGGATACATTTCACGTGCCAGACACGCACCCATAGTATGTCTCCGAGGGTGAATGGTTTAATGTCTTTATCTGCTGAGCAGACGTGATGATCTAATCATTTGAAGATGTTAGGGAAGCCTCACATTTCGATTTTGCCCACAAAAAACGTCAATTTTAAGTTTCACGTCTTACGTTTTTTGGCTTGTTGGGCGTGGGTGCTTCCTAGAAGCGTTTAAAATATCATATCATTTAAAATTAATAGATTTCATCAACTAAGAAAAAATCGTTGACTTGCCTTCCTTCACGGGTGGAGAAGCATTCATATGACAATTTTTGTCATTTTACAAAAAAAAAACCTGTTCGGCAAGATGATTGCGTTCGACGTTAGGAGAACGCAATCATTATCTTGCACAGGCGGAAAAAATCTCGATTTTGTGGTTGATCCAAATCGACGCCATTTTGGATTTCTCCGAGAGGGTCTGAGTTACATTCCTGAGCAGGCGTTTTGTGGTTGATCCAAATCGACGCCATCTTGGATTTCTCCGAGATGGTCTGTGTGTGGGTAGTTTCAGCATGTAAGCTTCCCACAAAATTACACAACAGTTTATTATTTAACTTCTTGTTTGTTTTTAACTGTTTTTACACAGGACTTTGTTCAATTCCACTACCACAGTGCTAGAAAAGTCGCTATCCTATCCAACCTTTAAACTATCGAACGCACTTCACTAATCTATGATTACTGCTAGTTCATAAAATTAAACTGTTTTGAAATTTATTTAGTGTTTCTGTTGGACCCGACGGTTACTTATCAAAACGGTAAGAGAAAATCATTTTTTTAAAAGATGTGATAAATATAAGGTTTATGATGCGTATGGTTTGTGTAAGAACGAAGCAGATCAAGATTATATAATATGCCATGTTCTCCTTTTAAACTTAAATAACTTCATTATTTAGCATTCATAAACAAACAAAAAATTTTATTTGGTTTGTTATAATAGTTGAATAACAGTAGTACAGAACTTATTGTAAAATAATACCAGTGAAAAACTGCTATTTTTTCATTGCTTTAAAGGAAAATATTAAAATCTTTAACAAAATCAAACAAAGATTCATTCACTGAATGTTTTAGAGTTTTCAAATATTATTGAGATATTTACCTCAAGGAGTACAGTAAAGTTAAAAACGTTGGAAGGAGCACAAATTAAACCACTTGAAAATAGTAGAAACTAGTCTCGTGAAGTGATTTTGGTCAAGCGAGTAAGTTTTGAATTTGAAATCGCTGTTGTAGGAGTATGTGCATCAATAGAGCATGAAAAATGAAAAAAACATAAAACATGAAAGAGGAACCAAAACGGTAAAAGTTCGAAAAGAAGAATAAGAAGACAAAATCATCAAGAAAAGCCAATGTCGTACAGATTAATTATGCAAACAGCTATTGAGATTTGTCAAAAGTCTTATAAAGGATTGTAGGACTTAAAATTCATCTTGAATTGAATAATGGATTTTCAACGCATGGAAGCTAATGTTGAATTTTCCGTATAATTGGTTCTTATTTTCGGAAGATTTTATGACCTCTTGCTGGCAAGTCGAATATTATATGTAAGATCTATCTACAGACGTAAAGCGGATTTAAAATCTGGTGGTAAAAACTTAACTTAGCAGAAGAGTCCTAAATAAAATTAAAAAGCGCATTCTTTGGAATGACTATATTTAGAACCTTAAAATACATATGGCGTAACATTTTTTAGTACTTTGATGTGTGTATAAAATCATTGTAGAGTCAAAAAGTCTTAATAATGTTCATAAATACGTTGTTTTAGACCGTAATGTTTCCTAAATTTTCTAGAAAAAGTGTCGTGCGGACTGATTTGTGAGAGGCTGTAGCTGACAATTTGACGTGTCTATATCGCCAAAAAAGATTTGTTGATTTTGGTATCTCTAGAATGCTTTGAAAAGTATTCTAAATAATTTTTTGATTCCGTCACATTTCCGCCAAATGTCCTTTAAAGTACCCGCGCTGACCACGCCCAACGAAGATGACCGAGAGTTGCTAAGTCTGGGTCCAGCACAGTTCGTGACGTCACTTCAGGAATTGCTTATTCTCCCCGCCGGTTTATTTTAATGATTCATTGTATTTTCTTACAAACTCCATCATTTGTCCGAATATTTACACCAAAAAAAATGATTGATTTTGTATGGAAAGACCAACCTCGTTCCCAGGGTCCTCTCTCTCTACGTCAGTGAAATGACCCTGGATACGAGGTTGTGCAAAGGCAATAAACACTAAAATGAAGAGTAAAGTGACGACGTCACGATCTGTGCTGGACCCAGACCTACTAACTCTCGGTCATCTTGGGCGGAGCTGGCGCGGGCACTTAAAAGCTCAATTTTATGACAAAAATGTGACGGAATCGAAATTATAAAAACAATGAACTTATATTTATCCAATTATTTATTTATTTGTTTGTTTGTTTATAAGTCAGTAAACAAGACATTTTTGATTGCTTTTTCCAACAGAAGTTTTTTACTTGTGACAAGATGTCTCTCGCCCTAATAATATTCTGTATATTTCCCATGGCATACGGAGGTAAGCATTAGTATAAAAAAAAATTATAACATTTCCATTGCATGGGGGATAACGCAATGCCTTAGCCAGACCTTTCTCACGCTTTCAAAGTATCAAGTGTAAAACTGGCAGCCAAGATAAAGAGTTTTTTTTTTCTCATCTCATTCAGAAGGTTGTGCGATACCCGTTCAATTGGAATTTAAACGTAAACGAGGGTGCCGGATTTACATCATTTGCAATTTCTCCTACTCCCGTCTCCATCTCGCTTGATTCATTGTATCCTCATTCTTCAAACCAACCCTTTTGCTCTCCTTTTCCCCTTGCAAAGATCCCCTCATAATGACAGTGCGAAATTCCCATGACTTTTCATAAGTTAGAATCTATATTTCCACCACTGCCGACTACACAGATATTGCGGTTCAAGTACTCGATGTTAGGTTATGTAAAAACAAAAGCATTGTGCATATTTTTTATTCTTATACGTTCTGTTATCTTGCAAAGTATTAAAAATTATTTCCTAATCCTGTAATAATGTCATCACCACGTGGTTACAAAACCCAGAAAAGAAACCGTTGGTAGCCACGACGTGGCGTGAACGAAACCTGCAAATCCAGTTCGCTAACTTTCGACGAGAAAATTAGCTCTCCTGTGATCCGGGTTTAGATTGTTGGAACCTAGATTAAGGTTTCTGGTTAGGGGATTTATTATTCTATGAGAAGACGTGATTTTGTGACAATCCTGCTGTTAGGAGAGAATTTATCGAGCTTTTTGTATCACATGCCATCATCTAAACCGGCCAGCCATTCTCTCTTTCGTACATTGAGAATCTGCGATTTTATAATCACCACTAAATGACTTCTTGTAGCACATAAAAGTACAACCGAGACAAACGGAATCAACGACTGAAATAAACAAGCTTTATTTTTTAATTCTGCTCATCATCGAAGTACAATAATTTCAAAACCGTTATTTATCTCATACTCCATACAAATCACTATACATAGACAGTAAATTAAATCATTAACTCTAAACTTGGGTTGCCTGTGGTTTTACAGGCAAGTTCTTTGCCCAAAGCCCCGACGGAGCTCTAAAAGCCAGTGATTTGAAGACAGCACCGTCTCCTTTAGAGTCAACCAGTGAAGCTTCACCAGGTTCACCCGGCCCAGACCCCAAAGGCCCGCCGGCTAGTAGTCCAGGTATTCTAAAAGCAATGTTACTAGTCATGCATACATTTGGTGGTAATGACAGGTAACATTCAGAGAGTGATTCCTTGGTCAATAAGCTCTTTTCACTTTTATACAACGTGTGCATATCTCACTGTTTTGGCAGGGGTAGGTAACACGAATCCCAGTGTATATTTCATGCCAGTATGACATATAGACGCCCTCCATATTGTCTCCCTTACAAGTATGTATATATCCCCCTTCTTATGGAGACTCTATCCATATACGGGTATATATTTCACTGTGTCAGTATGCCATATAGTCGCCCTCCATATATAGTGTCCCTTACAAGTATGTATATATCCCCCTTCTTATGGAGACCTTATCCATATATACGGGTATAAACAACATGCCAGTATGTCATATAGACGCCCTCCATATAGTCTTCTTAACAAATAAGTATATACACCTCTTTGGGACACCCTAATCCTAACTGCCATACTGGCATGACAAATCAATAGGAAATAAACACTGTGCACGATTACAAAAATAATTGAAAGTTTACAGTCTTATGATTAAATCACACATTTTCCAAACGTTTTACTATTAAACTGTAAAACAAAAAATGAACAAGATAATTTGAAGTTATATGCTTTCAACTCCGTACGGTTCTCTGTTTTCGCCCATAATCTTTTTTTCTACAACCTCTCTGTTGACATTTTACCCCCACGATACTCATCATTACTTGCATATGCTAGTGTATCAATAAGATAAAAAAGGCAGTCTCAAAAAAAGCCCGTGTGATTTTTAAGACATATGGCCTGCAAAAACAGCAGTATGTAACCACTGCGCATGCTTGAAAAGTGCCTGATACTTTTTTTTACACCATTTAGGAACCTAGTGAATAGAATATTTAACAAATAGATTCCATGTTGCCGTGCGTCTGTTCAGTAATAGATCACAGATGACGTGAAAATGTGGTAAGAACAAAAAGGTGGCACACGAGGCGATAGCCGATATATAACACGGAGACTAATAAAAATTTAAGAGATTTAAAAAGAGTTAGAAGGTATTAAAAATGTTTACAAAAATTTGACTTGAACTCTTTTATGGTTTTACACGATTTTAAATGGTAGCATATTGCATTCCATTCTTTTACGGCGTCGTAAGCTAGTCTATGTTTTCAGTTTCCAATATTGCGTTTGACTTTAGGAAAACTTAAATTGCTTTTATTATTAGTATTGTAATCATAACACATGCTATATTTAATTTTCTAATATAACTATCGCTTTTCTCAGGTACCACGTTTGCCAAACAAACTCTGGAAGCTCACAACTATTATCGCTCTTTCCACGATTCACCTCCCATGAAGTTAAATTCAAAAATGACCAAACAAGCCTCTGCTTATGCCGACAAAATCGCCAAAAAAGGAACTTTGGAGCTTTCCCCAAGAGAAGAAAGACAAGGACAAGGGGAGAACTTGTATATGAAATGTTCATCGAGAGGGGGTCTCTCCAAGGGTTCTGTTGCTGTAAAAAGTTGGTACGTTTGTAGTTGTCATATGTATTTGCTAACACATCCTTGGTTTTGTACGCTGGTGGGTGGCCGTCTTTGAGTTTTGTACGCTGGTGGCTGGCCGTCTTTGTGTTAGTCTTCCATATGCCTATAGATACGGTTTGTGTAAGTTATAACCTCTCGGAATTGTAATGCGGGCATGCTATTTATTATGTTTATGATATCAAAATTATTAGTATAATCACACAACTAGTGGACTAATGCAAATCCTGCATTTTGATTGGCTACGCTAGAAGACTATTAGTAATAGTCATCGTGTAGCGAAATTCGCAGGCTTTCTTTCGTTTTATTCTCAAATAAATCTTTCTTCAACTTGCATTTGCTAACTTTATTGTTTTTTTTGTCCGACTAGTTGGGTGATACTAAAACAATTAGATCCAGTGCCTTTAAGGGCCACGGGTTCAATATCCCATTTGGCTACCGGTCTAATTGTTAATTAACAGTGTCTTAGCGCATGTTCTGCAGATATTTACACGCTGTACCGTTTTCTTTTTAATTTTATATTTGTGTGGTTTTCTCTAGTTATGCGGCTTCTATTTCATTTTGAAGTTGGTTTTCACTGGCGAGTTTGAGCTTTTGTTGTGTGGAGTGTACCGCGTATACTGTTTTTACCATTTTATCAGTTACTTTGTTTTACTTTAGCCTGGTTTCCATATAATCTCTTCGATTTCATAAATCACGCCAATCGTATGAACAATTTTACATGAGATCGATGCGTTTCGTGCAATTCACACAATCACATCGATCTCTACCATATTTCTTTGAAATGTGTCCACGCACTGAAATGCTATATATGGAAAAAGTATTAAAGCATCATTTAATTCCTATCAAGTTCTATCACTCAATTTTTAGTTTCCAGTCAGTATTGACTTTTCTTCTTTAACTCAAAATGCTACTGAAAACAGTTATGGGGTCATTTGTTCCTCCCTCTCTTTCATCACCGGGTGTGATTTGGAAAACTACTAGCACGCGGCTACTCCCGAACTTATTTGATTTGAGCCCGAAAACCAATCTACTACAAATGATCATGTTCGTGGAATTTCCAAGAAAAATACTGGTATTGGTTACTATAATTTCATTGTTTACGCGTTTTCTAGTGATTTTCCCATTACCTCACTTCAAGCTCGTGGAGTTAGTAAGATACTGTGTTAGTGTGCTGTTGTATCTCGACCGCGGTACATTGATTTTAAAATATTTAGTACGTGTCATGCTGAAGTCATGAACCGAATACCGAAATATCACGTGACATATTGAACGTCTATTATTCGAAGTCGAATAAGAGCATTCTTAAATGATCATTTAGCGAAGCATGAGTGCGCCTGCCAAACTTAAGACGATCGGAAATCGAGTACAATTTTTCTATTGTTTACGCCTCACATTCTGATTCCTCAACTATTCCGATAGCTCTCCACGAACGAAAAACAATAAGACGATCGGAAATCGACTACAAACTTTCTATTGTTTACGTCTCACATTCTGATTCCCCAACCATCCCGATAGCTCTCCACGTGCTAAAAACAATAAGACGATTGCAAATCGATTATAAACTTTCTATTGTTTACGCCTCACATTCTGATTCCCCAACCATCCCGATAGCTCTCCACGAGCTAAAATAATAAGACGATCAGAAATCGATTACAAACGTTCTATTGTTTACGCCTCACATTCTGATTCCCCAACGGCCCGATAGCTCTCCACGAGCTAAAATAATAAGACGATCGCAAATCGATTACAAACATTCTATTGTTTACGCCTCACATTCTGATTCCCCAACCATCCCGATAGCTCTCCACGAGCTAAAAGCAGTTGAGGCGAAAGTATTTCGAAAAATTTTTACTGTAACAAAGCTTTAAAGCAGTTGCAAAATCAAGACTCCTCCACCGTGCCTCATATTTTGAAAAATCTTAAAACACGGCGAGACTTCTTGTGTTTCATATTGTGTTGTCGAAATAATTTAAGTCAGGAGTCTTAGTGAAGTCCCTGCGTTAAATATTTTCATAGACATTCAGAGACTCAATCTGAGATTGTTTTTTTCTCGGCCAATTTTAGCCTCTTTGTTCCTATAAAAGAAGCGTGTTGTCTGTATTAGTTATACAACATTCACGATCCAACGTCTCTCTTTTAGGTATGATGAAGTTTGTAGTCCTGGGTATCCTTTTGGCAGTGTACAGTTACCCGGGGGTGCCGGACATTTTACCCAGGTTGTGTGGTCTGACAGCACAGAGCTTGGCGTTGGAAAGGCAACAGTACAACAAATGGGTATGCAGTGCACCTACGTTGTTGCTAGGTACAAACCACTGGGGAATTTTAATACGGGACAGGACGACTACAATAAAAATGTCAAGAAAGGTTCCAATTTCGACAAAAACGGTTATTGTAACGGGAAGAAACGTAAACGAAACCAACTTCATACAAAAAGCGTTCTTCAAGGTGAAAAGATAGTGTTGGGTTTGCCAGAGACCATGGATTTTTCGCGTAAGCATAAAATCAGCCAAAAAGTCGCAGTCACGGGGTTTTGAGCATATCAAGAAATCTAATACAAAAAACAACTGCTCAAAAGAAAATCTCTCAAATTAAGTAAAAATATATTAAGTATAAATTTGTATACATAACTTGGTTAAGAAAAACTAAAAAACAGAAGTGTAGTCATAGGTTGAAGTTATAAAGCGGTTTGCATGCTAAATGACACTAATAACTACATATTTTTCTTAAAAATACGTTTTTAAAATTTAACATTTTACTTCAAACCTAGAAAATGTGTTATGTCCTTAACACGTGATTTAAAACTAGGTAGTCATGGATTACATTAGCTACAGCAATAAAATTTTTGCCTTTGGCGAGTGATAAATAGAGCAAATACTTTTTCTGTATGCTGTTTAAATTTTCAAAATGATCTTCTCGGGTATCCGTCGTGACTCCTATAGTCCAATGCATGCCTACTTGGGCACCGTGTGGTTATTAGTTACATCCCTCATACTCTTACACAAACCCATGACAAAGTAGCTACCGCTGATATCAGTACCCTGTGTGACTCCTATAGCTCAATGTATGTCTTGTTGGGTACCCTGTGGATATCAGCTACATCCCTCATACTCTTACACAAACCCATGACAAAGTAGCTACCGCTGATATCAGTACCCTGTGTGACTCCTAAAGCACAATGCATGTCTACTTGGGTACCCTGTGGTATTAGTTACATCCCTCATACTCTTACACAAACCCATGACAAAGTAGCTACCGCTGATATAAGCTGTAACTACAAAAATAGTCTATACAAAAGGGGCCCAAAACCAAACTCGTCCCAGGGCCTGCATTACTTCTGGCCAGTATACGTACCAAGAAACGTTTCTCTTTAGGCTGTTCTTGATTTACCTTATAGGGGAGGGGTGGGGAAGTGTATCGACGCAAATAGGAGCTGAGTGAGATTTAACTATGAATTAAACAATAACTACAGCAGTAGTTGCTTGTCCCCGGCAATGATTACATAATATTCAGCTAGTAGGTAAAAAGTGGTAATCTCAAATTTACATATCAAATATATTGCAGTAACGTTGGAAGTAATAGCATGGGTTAAGAATCTAATCTTAGTTTAGCACTAATGCAATGCAACTTGTGGTGTTCTCCTCATGGCGATTGCCTCCGAGCGATTTCTAGCCATTGTCTTCCCATTGAAGAAAAATATGCGAGTAACCATTTGGAAGATCAAATATCTCGTGCCACTCTTTTGGCTATATGGTCTCGCCGTGGCTTCACCTATATTCTGGGTTCTAGATTATCACGCCGAACGAGATTTCTGTGTGGAAAATTTTCCTAATAACACCTCTCCCACAGCATACGTCGGGTTTATATTTACTTTTAACGACGCCATACCAACTCTCGTGCTCTTGTTTCTTTATACTTGTATTGTTACAACTCTTTTGTGAAAGGAGAAAACTGCCGCCGACGCTTCGCAAACAGCCCGATACAAAGCAAGGAAGAAAGTTACCCGGATGCTATTAACCATTACTAGTTTGCACATAACATGCTGGGTGCCCAACTACGTGATCTATCTAATGGTATATGTCGCACCAGAAACATCTCCTGCTTATGGATCAGTTTGGTAAAACATCACGGTACTTCTGATCCTGTTCAACTCAGCTGCCAACCCATTTTGCTATTACTTGTTTATGAAGAATTTCAGGAGGGGAGTTCAGGGTATTGCCTGCTGGTGGCGCAAACAAGAAGAAATTGATCTTAGCCAACGAGGAGAAACTCCACATTACTTGGCAACCAATACGTGACCTTTTTTCAGTGTTGCGTGCCTTTCAAAAGACTTGTTCTGTTTTTCAGTAAAAAACAAATTCAATAAACTCAAAACGTAATAAATTATTAAATACTAACAGAGATAAAGATTTAAAACACACCCGAACGTCTACTTTTTGGCGAGAATCTCTGTTGAATGTTTCTAAAATGTTTTTAATAGTATTGTTTGTCCATTTATTCAGCGAATCGAATCTTCTCAAAATCAGTTACTCTATTTCCGCTATATTAAAAAACTGTTACATAGCTATAAAAATAAGTTATAAATTTTTGTTAACTCAAGGTTTTTATTTTCCCATTATTTTGTAAAATTTTAATATTTGTTTTATATATTATTACATATGAAATAGACTATGCATCTGCCTTAGATTACCGATCACTGCTATTTGCAGATGACTATTGTCTAAGATATTTTTCTGTAAAATTTTCCAATTTTTACTCGGGCTACCTGTGGTAGGCCGAGTCAAGGTTTACCCTTTCGTCAATATATCTATCTATCTATCTCTCTATCTTTCTATAATGTCGCGTTTGGGAAAATTACCCAGAAGTCATTGTGTTCAGCTTTGCTTTTGCTCAAATTTCCAAAAGGCTTTCGAACCAAAATTTGTTGAAACTGAGAAGATTTTCAAACAGTTTATTTAAGTTTTCAAAAAGATTTCTTCCGATGAACTTCTCGCTTCGACGGTCAAAGTATACACAAATTAATGATGGACATGGCGAGTCAACTCGCTTCATATTCGTGTAAATTCAATACGGAATGTATTGCAATTACCGCAAGTATTGTACAAAGGCTGAAAAGATTGTTGTGCTTTGCTTTTCGGCGAAAACAAGTTTACGGT
>JAOTRI020113396.1:0-12797 GCA_028564885.2 Zoanthus sanctaehelenae | reverse complement strand
AAATATTGCCATGTAACATAAAATACCTTTTATTGTAACGGCTTTTTTATAAACAACTTCTGAAACGCAATAGATTAAAAAAATAATCAGTCAGTTGCCTGATGATCGCCTGAACGCGCAAAACTCAGAGTGAGCAACAGAAAGCTTTAGCCTTCTTCTCTAACTGTGTCAGTTCACCCTAAGCCTCAGTTTCATGTAGAAGCTTGGTTACCTTTCAGGAACTGTAAAATGGTCTATTCGGCAGCAGTGCTGTTACAGAAGTCATTTTGCAAGTTCTTTTAATGTTAAAACATTCAGACTTGAAACTATTCCTTCTGAACAATGTTTAGCTATCCATGCACCTCGCACCCATGTTCTACGTCATATCTAATTAATTTAACCCTTTCAGTCCCAATCGGTTATCAACAACAACTTCTCTTTACATGCCACATACAAAATAAAACATTTAGTAATAAGAAATTGACAACTGATCTAACAAAGCAAACCACAGAAGATTTAAAGTAACAATCTCTTAAAATTGCTTAATGGAAACTATGGGAACAAGTTGGGAGAATAATAAAACTAGGACTGAAATGGGTTAAATATCAAAGAGCCTAGGTTCGTGCCTACCGAGTCACTTTAGGGCGCTGAACAAAAGATTTCCGAGGGAGTTTAGGGCCAAGTGAAGCCACTTTTTCTCGATATAAGATCCCTTTTTTGTACACTTTTCATGAAGATTTTTTTTTTCAACTGTACACTGCAGATTTGGTTGCAGCAATTTGTTTTTCTAAATATTCTAATGCCCATCAAATACCAAATGGTTGGTCCATTATTCATTTGAGAAATGACAAGGCAACAAGAGGAGAAAGTTCAACTCTTTTAATATACTAAAAATTTCTCTAGCAAATATACAGGATTCTCGGCATTGGGTTCATTAAATATATTATATAACAACTATGTAAAAAAATTGTAGATATACATTTTGTATAAAAAGCATAAATATAAAACGATTGTTGCTAGACATCGCGACGAATTCAAGAAATTTATATACATATGTACGAATATGCGACAAAATATTGTGACATTTTTCATTAGTGCACATTGTCACGTGCATCGTGACTTACTCCAGGGATGTAACCAGGAGTAGTAACCTTGCTGTATATGGACGGAACATTACATATTTAAGAAGGAAGGAAAAGGGGGAAGAATTGGGAATTTTCTTCATCGCATGAGCTTTTTTTTACTCTGACGCTACAGAACGCTTACGCCATTTTTTTAAGCTTAAACCTGTGCCCTGTGCCACACACTTAACATTT
Source organism: Zoanthus sanctaehelenae (assembly GCA_028564885.2). Taxonomy (NCBI): domain Eukaryota; kingdom Metazoa; phylum Cnidaria; class Anthozoa; order Zoantharia; family Zoanthidae; genus Zoanthus; species Zoanthus sanctaehelenae. Next base: position 11,502 of record JAOTRI020113396.1, on the reverse strand, counting down.
AATGGTTGGTCCCTAGTTATTACAATCTGAGCAATCTGTACTAGAAAACGTATAACATTAAGAACGATAACGACTATTTTTTTCGAGAAATGTTACGTATCGAATCCGACCTCAAATATGCTTTTAGCTATGTTCATATGTTTACAAGTTAGGAAAATCAAATTCAAAATTCGTTTTTGCAGCCGCGACGGAGGGGAAGTTCCAAGACATTCGTCAATTCTAAGAGTCTTTCATAGAAATCTGAATTAAACATGATCAATTTTCCTCATTCAAAAACTTCTGATCTTACAAGCAACATCTTTATATCTGTTTTTAACAAGATAAACTTCATCGTAAATGTTAGGAAACACAGAAGAGACCATTCAAATACAAAATTAAATGGCTATATAGAAAATTAAGAAAACTAATGTTCTGCTATGCTATCTCTGTTTTAAAAATAAAACCCATCTTTTCATTCCCTCGTTCTCGCGTATCAATCTTTTATCTTTTGGCAGTAAATTTGTCGGGAGCAAAATGACATACATTCAATACCAGAACTTTTAGAAAAAAAGTAACTTCTATTACACCAAAACGTTGAAAATGCAGTTCTGAAAGATTCCTGACACCAATGATAAGTCAGATATATTCATTTCCGTATATACTGCAGTAAAGCTCGTTTTGTAATTGGTTCAAAAACAATGGTCTTTAATTACAATTGTTTTTAAGCCTTTCTGCGACAAATAGGGAAGTGAAAATGTATGATGTATCAGTGTCTCAGAAATCTTTCTCATGCAGTTTCCCTTCTTGAGTAATTTGCATAAAAACGAGTATGTGCTGAAAAAAAACCCAAGTCGTCATCATTGAGCACGACACGAAACGTTAAGTAAGAGAGCTAAGACTTGGTAGAGGAAACAAAGATGGTAACTCAAAAAACCAGCATTAACCGCTTACTGTTGTTTTCCATAACACCCTAAGAAAACGTTTCTTTGTGGGCTTCCGTTGCCTCCCAAAACAGCAAGTTCTACGAATTTTGTAACTGTTTCTATTTGTGTTGCAAACAGAAATAAACCGCTGAAAGTGAAACACTTTTGGGTTTAGAGAGCAACATTAGCGCCACAAACAAAACTTGAAATCCTATTTCACTTCAATAAATAAATGCTTTACGTTTTTACTACGCATATTTTGTGCAACACCGAATCAGGACGTTCACAATTATTTAATGCGAGGCTTGCTTCCCATCTTCCGTCATTATTACTTACTTTCTCCTTGTTTAAAATATCGACTTATCCTCGGTGTAAGAACCAATGAGGTTTTTTCCTTTTTGTCGCTATAATGTTCGCTCTATTGTTTTGACTTCATTGTTCTCTTTGTTTACGTCACTATTATGTTCGTTCTATCTATTGTTTTGACTTCATTGTTCTCTTTGTTTACGTCACTATTATGTTCGCTCTATCTATTGTTTTGACTTTATTGTTCTCTTTGTTTACGTCACTATTATGTTCGCTCTATCTACTGTTTTGACTTCATTGTTGTCTTTGTTTACGTTGCTATTATGTTCGTTTTATTGTTTTGATTTGTTTTCTTTGTTGTACATCATTCGTGAACTTCACAGATTCTTACACCGCCGTAAACTCAAAATCTATGTGTTCATTCTGGCATGAACGTTTTATAATCACTACGGAGAACGAGACATGATTTTAATTTTAATTGTGGCCACAAACCTCCTGGCAACACCCCTGGAGCTAATGATAAAATGTATGATTGATAAAACATATATATTTATAATTGCTATAGCCAAAACTCTTTAAAGTTCATTGGTAAAATATATAGTGGTATACTCTCTGCACAACTGATACAAACAGAATCTGCAAAAAAGTGGGAAAATTCGTTATGCCAATGTATTTAAATGAACTATTGATAATATTTATATAATGGTAGTTAACATTTTATAACACATTTCAGATATACGTGTCACAATGTCATCTTCAGTAGTAAGTGAAAAAAACGTTACAAATTTCGAACAGCTACACATATAAAATTGTAATCGGAATGTCTGAAGTAAAATTAGGGTTAACTTACAATCCTAAAAGTAAGATAATAAATAAAGAAAAATAAACAACGTTCTATGACACGTTAATTGAATTAGATAAAGGATGACTTAAAATGTTTTACTTGAACGTTAAGTTCAGGTTTTTCTCTAGTAATGAGAAAGCTTTTCTTTATTTTAAGTTTTATACATGATTTATCGGAATATATAATTTTAAAACAGTTCGGAGTAGCATTATTTTTACAGTTAGGAATTTTACTTAAATGTTTAAAAAGGCGGACGTGGTTGGCGCAGTTGATAAGATCTCCGCTTTCCAACCACAAGGTCCCGAGTTCGATCCCCGGCACTTTGCCGAGATTCGAATCTTTGTATGACCTTCTTTTCCGCTTAAGCCAACTCTGCTTTCCATCTTTACGGGGTAAGTAAATGATTACCAGCGTTTGTTGGGAGCTAACCTGCGATGGATTAGTGTCCCATCCAGGGTAAGTCAAAGACTCTCATCCGCTTAACACTACAGAAACCGGAGATAAGCGCCGGCCACATGGACCACTGGCTCGTATAAGGATTTAGCTTTTAGTTTAAAAATGTGTGAGTTTTTATCAGAAGCCAAATGCTCTTTTATCCTTGTCGATAAGTGACGATAATAATAATAATAATAATAATAATATTAATAATAATAATAAATAATAATAATAATAATAATAATAATAAATAATAATAATAATAACAATAATTTTATTTCCATATAGAATAAAATTTTTAAAAATATCAAAAAAGAATAAAACTATATATACAATATTTCTATTAAAAAACTTATAAGTTTCATTAAAAACGATGATAAAAAACTGTATTGAAAAAAACATAATAATAAAAGTAATATTTTATGAGGTGGCCTCATCACCACAGGTGATTTTTATAAGGGGCCTCAGTTATTGTCTGAAGACGTTATGAACCGAGCCATTTTTTTAGAAGGACTTGTATAGACCTTATTCATAAATAGCGGCCGTTTTAATATCCTTTTGTCTTTATTCAAATTAGCCCTACAAGCCTCGTTCTTGGGTTAAACTTTCAAAAGAATATGTTACTCAAAACGAGGCTACTAGCCTAGGGCTAATATAAAAGAATATCGAAATCGCCGGCATTTATGAATAAGGTCTTTTGAGCCATTAAAGCATAACTGTGGTAATATTTTACTTAGAATTGCAATAACATGCTGAGTTTGACAAATCCCACCAGACGTAACACTTTATCACTCTAAAGTTAAAGTGCATATGAAGGAAAAATTTTTTTCCCTAGTTCAAAAGTAGGTTACCTCTAGGTTCAATTTCTAAAAAATTTTTTGAAATCTGACTTTTATTTATTTCTTTATAAACGCTCAAAGTTGCAAATTCTATGTCTTGGACGAGCAATGCGGAGACTAGGTTCTAATGAGTCTCTGACGTCATAAAAGTCCTTCGCCTTCCCGATTTTTCATTGTGGTGTCGTACATTCTCTTCGTTACATGTAGAGCTACAACATAAGGATTTCCAATATTTTTAAAGCTCTTCATGTGTGGCACCACACTGCAAATTTGGGAAGGAAAAGGACTTTTATGACGTCAGAGACTCATTAGAACTTAGTCTCTACATTGCTCGTCCAAGACTTAGAATTTGCAACTTTGAGCGCTTATAAAAAAGTAAATAAAAGTCAGATTTCAAAAATTATTTCAGGAAATGAACCTAGAAGTAACCTACTTTTGAATTAGCGAAAACAAAATTTTCCTTCATGTGCACTTTAACTTAAAAAACGAGAACGAAAAAAAAGACAAACGCAGTTTCGAAAAATATTAATTTCCGTTTAGTTTTTGCATCATTGATAAAATATTAATTATAATTTGCTAGAGATTCCCGAATAAAAAAGATAAAACTTTCAACCGCTAAGACAAACAAAGACTGTCAAATTTTGTTGTTTGACGTTTTTCACAGAGCCCCAAATGCCGGCGGGGGAAATTTGCAGAATGCTAAAATCGAAACGCGACTACAGTTTATTAGGTCAGCGGAAGTACGTTTACACAAGAATAAACCACAGTGTTAACTCTATAGCTATCCAAAAAATGTGCTTTCCGTGGCGTATTAGTGAAGACAATGGTTAATTGTAGCGTGCAATTTTTTAGTGCTCTTTGCTGTTTCCGTTGCCGTTGACGTCATCGCATCTTGAAGTTCCTAATTAAACAATTAACGGCGCGCGTTCTAGCACACCTCCTAAATGGAAAATACAAGAAGCCTTAGTGCAACGTCATACCTGATACTCAGCAAGATGACGACTGCAAAGACGCCAGTTTCGCCTCTTGTTCTCGCCGTAATTTACGGTGCTCTGCAGATATGTCCTTCATTTCCAAATGCTGTGAAGAACTCTTTCCGTATACATTGTTATTACTCGTATGGTTATTCATGAGAATGGCTGCGGCTTGCTCAGCAGCACATTGTCTCGTCCCAGTACTCTGCAAAGACCCACTGCTTTCCTGTGAAGAAAGCGAATCTGCTCGTGCTAATCGAGCAGGTTGCTTTCGTTGTCTATTGCCCACTGAGACTTTGTTACGAGTTCGATCCACATGTTCAGCGAAATGTTCAACATGATTTGACATCGCACCAGATACTGTTTTGTTGCTTTTTCGGTTGTTGGTGCTCAAGAGTGTATTTCCAGAGACAATATTCACGTGATTTGCATAAGGTTTGACTGATCGATAGTCATCATCGCTTGACATGGTTTCTCCATCACTGGATAATCTTGCTACGTGATTTGCAACGGAACGGGATGACGAACGATTATGCAACCGATCACCCGATCTCGAGCGTGACCTTGAACTGACAACCCGCACCATCGGAACATTTCTAACAATTTCGTCAGTTACATGGGGTCGCGTTCCGTTTGGAGTGGCGCTCACGACATTCACGCGAGAATTATCGGACTGTTTAGAAGAAAGCTTGTCTGGTTGTGAACGAAGAGAACTGATGCTTCCGTGAGATCTCAGCGAACTCGAACTCCCCGATCTTAAATATCCGTTAGCCATTGGTTCTCTATTTGAGTTTGTTTTATGAGACTCTTTTATATCTGAATAGCTATCAATATCGCTATCGGTACTTTGCTCTTGCTTGGTTGCAGTAAACGGAGGATCTACTGACGAAGCGTGCAATGGAATGTCGTCCACTGATGAGACACGCAGTCGTAACGGCTCATCTACAGATGAAACTTTAAGATTATCAAGTGCTGATAAACTCAAAATTGATCGCTTTGACGCTCTGTCTGCCCGACTAGTGTTACGACTGAACGAAGTATATCTGAGAGATCTTGTGTTATGAGTCATCCGATTACCGAGACCCATCACTGTTCCAGACCGTCCAGCAGGCAAATCAAGTGAGGTCTGTTCTTTGTCGCGGTCATTTCCTTGCCGCCTGTTTATATCGCCTGGAGCGCTCTTCATGCTTCTGACAGTAATAACACTGGCTGTATCGCTAATTGATTCTAGATCGTCACACTGGTAGTCCGATGGAGCATGACTCCTCAGATCTAACTCTGACAGCGAATTAGAAATTAGGGATGAACGGGACAACATGCTTGAAGTTGAACGAGCTTTGCTCAATGGACGCGACTTTGGTACATCTGTTTCAGTTGAGTCTACTCAAAAGTAAAAAATAAAAATAATTAGAGGAACAGGATTTCCATAACAAGCGTTTTTTTTACAAGAATTCATCTAGATTCTAAAAGTATTCCACGACAGATTCATGAACAGTTTTTTTTTTCAATAATTTAAGGGCATATCTCAAAATGGGTTTTTACTTATTCGGATGGAGCAAAGAAGAAGTTGAAGAAATTTCTACATTACATGAATATTCGTCATATATCTATATACCTTATACAATTTCGCTCAACAAAACGAGAATTGACTTTGGTTGATTCTTGGTCATGTGCCCTAATTGTATCCGCACAGTTGTTGCAAATCAATTCCCGGCCCGATAGTCCTATTTGGCGCTTTATGTCCCTTAACTAGGTTAGGCCACTTACAAAAATATATCATGAGCGCCCGCACTGACTTTTGCCAGCGCATTGACGTTTTCTATTATTTTAACAAATGAAATATATGACGAAAAAGTTAAGAAATATTTTCCATGTAGCGTAACAACTAATTGAATGACAAAACCCTTTGGCAGGCAACATATTAATACAAATGAGTCTTTTTTGTATGCATTTGAGTCACACTTAACCACCTTGGAAATGTCACTTTTAAGGTCTTAATTTGTAGTTGGTGGTGTAGATTTATTCTAGAACTAACTCGGCAGTCTGCAAAAGCATTAACCCCATAAGTACCGTCCCTCTTCCCCCTCCACTGAATTCCGAGAAAAGTTTAAAGATAACCGGCATTTTTTATCAAATGGTCTTATAAATATAATATTTTATTACATAGACATGAGTGCCTTACTGTAAAATACGCCACTTGTAGATTTCATATGAAACTACATCCGGGATACGAGTGATATATTTTCCATATCCTCACTAGTGAAGATATTGTTGACGTCATTTCTTTGTTTTTTCCCGTCTTTTTCCGTTTAGTTTTTCTATTTTCAAAACACTCATATCAATGTAATAAAAAAAAGATTGAAGTTCATTATCTCGTGGACAATGAAATTGAAATTGTGATTGAAAATGGAAACGTAATCAAAAACTAGAGTGGAATTGCTACTCAAAGTAAAGGTTTTATTCAAAATGAGTGATTGGAATAAGGATTCTGGTTGGTTACACGAGGAAAACTGACTGATACCGAGTGGCCACCATAATCCCCAATATATACAAGAGTAGGCAAGAACTTAGCAAGTGGAAGCCTCAAGCGTGTATTAGACAATGACAAAACATTCTCTCCGACGAAGGACTCCAGTCTTGATGCAAAATTCATTCTTTTTAAAAAAAATGATAAAACACTGGGAGTATTTGAGAACAGTCGAGAAATGTAGAAAAAAAAAACAGCATTTCACGAACCTGTCAGCGCCGTGAGGGATTGAACGGTACACTGGATAGCGCGACGACTGTTGACTTTGCCTGATCTCAGCATCACCTCCTCCTTCCCAACACCAATCAGATCAAATCCCAAAGACGATAGCAGCTCGTGACATCCGGGAGTCCGCCAGAGTGACAATTTGAGAGGGACCTGAACATTTCCCATATTCTTACTGAACCAGGAAAGTACTTCTTTGAACTACGGGAAAAACAAAGCGTTGAACTTGTAAACCTGCAGTTGAATAGTGTTATGTAAGGTAGAAGAAAAGGAATACATCAATGAAAAAAAGAAAAAAGAAAGAAAGAGAGAGAGAAAGAAAGATTGATTCACTTTTATTTGGATACGGTAGTTTCATAAGTTACAAAACTTCTTTACATGAAAGCCCGATAAAAACTGATGTAAATACTGTGAAATTCATTAAAACATGCACGTATGATAAAAATATAATATACAGTCAACAGTTCACTTGCCTAAATTTGAACTAGTTTTCTTTGAAAAATAGCTTTAGATTTTGACGCTTTAACGTCAGTTGCTCACGAAATCCATAGCAATCCTCGTTTATATGAGAACAAGCCTTTATAATATTCTGTTTTCCCAACGTGATCAAGCACAATATTATATTCCGAGTTTCTCAAGTTAGAATTATAAGGGTTGTTCTGACAAGCATCCGAAAAAAGATCGCATAAGTAGATGGGTACAATTCCTTTTATCGTATCATACATCAGGAGCCTTAAATGTTTTTGACGTCTTGACGCGAGATCTTTCCAGTTTAGTTGCTTTCGTATTTGTGCTGAACGAATATCATAACCTTTAATATGCGAGCAGCACGATTTTGTAACTTTTGGAGCCTTGTAGCACAACCCTGATCTAAATTATCCCAGACAACGTCGCAATAGTCGAACACAGGCTGGATTAGAGATTTATAAATTATATTAGGAAAACTAGCGATACCCAATCCCGTGCCTGCTTTAGACCACTGATAGATCTATTTACTTTAGAGCAAAGTTTGTTTACATGCTCCTTCCACTTAAGATTTTCATCCAAACGAATTCCTAAGTACTTTGTTGTGTGAACTCATTGAACATGATTGTCGCCAATCTTAACTGAAAGGTCCTAAGTTAGATAATTTGAAATCAGAAAAGAAAGAAAGAAAGAAAGAAAGAAAGAAAGAAAGAATGAAAGAAAGAAAGAAAGAAAGAAAGAAAGAAAGAAAGAAAGAAAGGAAGGAAGAAAGAAAGAAAGTAAGTTAATAAGTAAGAAGTAAGTAAGTACGTTAGTAAGTAAGTAAGTAAGTAAGTAAGTAAGTAAGTAAGTAAGTACGTTAGTAAGTAAGTAGGTAAGTAAGTAAGTAAGTACGTTAGTAAGTATGTAAGTTAGTAAGTAAGTTAGTGAGAGTGTAAATAAGTAAGTAAGTAGGTTAGTAAGTAAGTAAGTACGTTAGTAAGTACGTTAGTAAGTAAGTAAGTAGGTAAGTAAGTAAGTAAGTAAGTAAGTACGTTAGTAAGTATGTAAGTAAGTAAGTTAGTGAGAGTGTAAATAAGTAAGTAAGTACGTTAGTAAGTAAGTAAGTAAGTAAGTAAGTAAGTACGTTAGTAAGTAAGTACGTTAGTAAGTAAGTAAGTAAGTAAGTAAGTAAGTAAGTTAGTGAGAGAGTAAATAAGTAAGTAAGTAGGTTAGTAAGTAAGTAAGTAAGTAAGTATGTATGTTAGTGAGTATGTCAAGTAGCAAATTGGTATCTAAAAAGTTAGAAGACGTTGCTTACCGATGGCCCCTGTAAACCGTGTCCTCCTATTGGCCCTAGGGCTCCCTGTAGTGAAACACATGCGCAATTTAACAATACCTATTTTTTGGGAAGAGTTTTTCTTAAGATAACTTCTGATGAGATTTGAGTTACTAAAACTATTGAAAATTCAAAGCTTTTCAAAAAATTGTATGACAATTCATTTGGTAGTTATTTCGTTGGTTATTGCTTGTCATGGTAACCATGAAATCAGTGGTGGCTTTAGTTTAGTTTTTGAACTATAGTTGGCAATATAGAACTTGAATACCTATTAGTTGTTTCTTGGATTTTGTTTCTATCTGTTAAGTCATAATCATCATCCTCAAGTCTTTTTGTGCATTGGGCAAGGCAAAGTTTTTACGATATGTTGATCTCCGGAACCCCCGAATCTTTGCTTTCGTTATAGCTAAGAGCTTTATTTATAAATTTTCAAAGAGAAAACTAACTTGCGATAAACTAGTGTGTGAGCTGCCTTAATGTTTCTATAGAAGCATATTAGTGATAAAAATATAAGTTATACACCATGTAAAAAGGAGAAAACTTACAGAAATTTCGGCCTCTGACGAAGAATTAACGGCTGAAACGTTTCGGCCTCTGACGAAGGATTAACGCCTGAAACGTTTCGGCCTCTGACAAAGGATTCACGCCTGAAACGTTTCGGCCTCTGACGAAGGATTAACGCCTGAAACGTCAGAACGTTTTCTCTTATTTTTGTTTGTATTAAATTACGGCGTATGGTTTACATTTTCATCACTACAAAGTTTCGAATAAATTTTTATATAAGTGAAAAAATGATTAACCATTCTATCTGACCTGATCACCCACTTGACCCGGGGGGCCAGGCATTCCTGTTCTTCCATCGTCACCCTGAGATACATTATAAATAAATGTTTGAGATACGATAATCCTTCTTGTTATAACTTAGAACTCACAATGTAATCATAAGCAATTGAGATATATATGATAGATTTTTTTATTGAAAAGAGGCTAAACTACATAACTATGTACCAAAAAAATTAAAAAGATAGGCTTATACAGAATTATATGAAGGTAAATACTTAATATTACATTGGTAGCTCTATATTGTGGCGGCTGTATATTGCAGAAGTAACCGTCTTTTCAAAACGTTCAGTTTTAAAAGCTGGCACGTTAAAAGTTCTTTGCCGCCTGATATTTTATGATGAATGGTGTCTTGGAGAGAAAGTTGAGGAGACTGTGCGTTTAATCAGATATTTCAACAACACGGTATTATATATATAACAATACGACTCGAGATAGAAAAAGTGATTTTGAGCCCGGAACATCAACTATTTTACGTGAAACTCACTCAGTTTGTTCAAGTTACTAAGCTGAATCAGGAATCAGCTCATATATTTATAGTCAAACGAACTCACTTCATTGCCTTGGTCTCCCCGTGGTCCCTGGTCACCTTCAGTTCCCTATGAAAACAATTATTTCCATTTTTAACCTTTTTCCCGTCGAAGTGACATATATCTAACTTGCGACAACTGGTTGTTTTTACAAACAAAAAGTTGAAATATAATGACTTCGCTCAGATTACCAGATGCTGCAAATACCACAACTTTGTACATGTAACGACGGCTGTTTAGGATAGTAGCGGTTTGAAACGACATTATAAACAACCTTTGTAATTACGTACACAATAAAACGAGTGTTTCATTCAACAGGATTGAAGACAAACAGTTTGCGATGCCCGTCACAACGTTTTTAGGCTTGAATTATAAACACCACACATGTTTGGAATATGATCATTTTCAGTACTTCCCTCCGTACTGTTTAATGAGTTATGACTTACCGTCGTGGTTGTAATAACTGAAGCTGGTTTTGTACCTCAGTGTAAACAATAATATTGTCATTAATGATCTTCGTAAAGCAAGCAAATTAAGCGCAATTCGAAAACAATTTCGTAGCCTTTGCAAATTACCATTTCTAACCAACACAACTAACCTCTAATTTTTCGCTTTTTAAAACAAAATTTGTTGTTGCTTTCGAATTTAGTTACAAGTTTAAATTCACTTTTCTTGATTTTTTTTATATTTTTAATTCTAGAATTTTCTATTTCAGTTCGTTCTAAAAATAAGCTTTTTTGTGTCTGCGTAACAAGTATTTTACTAACTTGTATTTATAGGTATAATGCTTTTGATAAGACTAGGGTAGCAAAGAAAGTATTCGAACTTCAGGAGATTGACTTTAATCGAGGTTTGAACAATTTTAGTAGAGAAAATTAACGATAGAAAAAAATCCGTTGTATTAGCAGAGAAATTATCTTAATTCCTCCAAAAATCAAGGAATACCAATCAAAAGAGCCGCTTACTACTCACTGGCTCGCCAGTCTCACCAGGAAATCCTTTTACACCATTTGGACCTTTCGGCCCGGGATGACCATTTTTTCCTGCTGTACCAGGTCTTCCCATATTACCTTGCTGACCCTGAGCAGAGAAATGAGTCGTTAGTATACAGGAAATACCTTGCTTTTAGAGCAGACAAAAGTCTATTTTCTGTTCTACAATAATTAACATTGACTTTATATGATGCTTAAAGCGCCTATGGCATAAAAATGTTTTTTACCGTTTCTTGTAGTTTAATATGTCAAATATACGGATTCTACTTTTTTTTCACGGTATGTTATCTTTTTAACAAGGATTT
>JAOTRI020113385.1:0-12797 GCA_028564885.2 Zoanthus sanctaehelenae | reverse complement strand
CCGAGAAGACGCGAAAGTCTAACCGTTTGCAGATGTTAGAGCAAAGGCAGCACTTTCTCCTCAATTATTTTAAGACCTCCCGCACAACAGACTGGCACCTTAGTAACTTGGCTAACCAGGCGGCGGTTAACTACATCTAGTATTTGAAAACCTTTTTACCTTTATACCATGTTGGAACACCCTCCCCCACCCTCTCAAAACTCATGGCTCTACACCCGTACGTGCACTTCAGGTTTTATTGCATCGACAAAATGAGGACCTATAATAAAACTACCATTTTTAAAACAAAATTTCTTCAGCCTCCGTGCTGACGGTTTTCAGTTTCAGTCTGCTAATTGAGGCTTCTTCGAATCAGTGCTGGATTTTGTATCCTAAGTCATACTTTCTCATTCTGATTGCGTCAAGCCGTACTATCTTCACTAGCAAGAAAGACTCAAGTATTTATTCACAAGTGTGTTTAAATAATTCTACAGATATTTAAAGTGGTCAGATAAAGTTTCAAAAGCAGAAATTATTGGACGATGCTTTTAGGAAAACATGTTAGAAATAACACGCAGAAAGTGTCGATTCATTGGACACATTCTACGAAAGGACAGTACATCGATCAGCTGGACAGAGCTTTTTTTGGGAGCCGGTTTCACTACCCCAGTGATTTAAAGAGCCGCTTTATTTGAAGAATATTTGCATGCAAATCCTGTTTCAGATTGGTTACTCTGATATGTCTTTGCTATTAAACTATTAAAAATCCTTCTTTCTGATTGGTTGCTCTACTCGGGGCTTACATTAAACTGTATCACTCTATAACCATGAAATAATTCTGTTTTCTGATTGGTTACTCCAATATGTTTCTACTATTGGACTATTGAAAATCTTGCTTTCTGATTGGTTGTTCTAAGCGGAGCTTACTTTAAACTTTATCACTCTATTACTATGGAATAACTGTTTTCTGATTGGTTACTCTGATATCTCTACTATTGGACTATTGAAAACCTGCTTTCTGATTATTTGCTCATTACTATGGAATACTTTTCTTTTAATTATCCTTTAGTTGAGAAAATTTCGCAGTTTTTTTCCAAATTCACAAATTATCAATCTGACTTAACTATATTGATTTCAATTTACTTACTTTGAGTAGCAGTAGTAGCAGTAGCAGCAGCAGCAGCAGCAGCAGCAGCAGCAGTAGTAGTAGTAGTAGTAGTAGTAGTAGTAGTATAATAGTTGTAAGCAATGAACGTCACTTTTTTCATCATTAATAACTTTAATACAACATATGAACAACTAACTTTATTGTGTACTTAGTATTTTCTATTCCTACAAGTATGCTTTAATGTTACCTAAAGATTTGTACAAGCTTACATAAATTATATGTACATATGCGGCCATTCTTTATATGTGAATGGACTCGTAAATGCATGCAACAGTCACAAGTAGTGTATTGAGGAATGCAAATATTTGGAAACGGTTGCTTTACTGGTAAGACGCAAATTTTCAGAACGTTTGATTTTTTAGTCTGAATTATTGTGAGATTAGAAATACACTACCTTAGAAAGAACAAAATACAGGGAAAAGGATACCAAAGAACTCTTTGCGTTTTCTGTTGATTTGAACAAAACTATAAACTGAAATGTTTAATCATGACCTTAAAGAGCGAGAGCAATAGACGAAGTGGTTAACCTCGAACCTCAAGTTTTGTTCCGTCTTTACGACAATGTTTAAACATTTCATCTAAGAATTTAATAACGTGTTTCACCTTGTCACAAACGAACTTTATATATTCAAAAGTCATTGTTTCTTTGTATTTTCAAAATATGTCGAGGTTCTTTGGCTCGAATTCATTTACAATAGTTCTAGTAACTTGCTAATTAAAATTATAGTTAATGTTTTTCAGTTAGCTTATATCAAATTGGCTTTCATCATCAAATCATCAAAATGGTTTCACTGTGTTATTTATAGATCTGTTTAAAAAATAAAACTTATGGTAATCCTGATCATATTCTTGATATCCTATTGTTCGAGTTTATTTGTTGGTCTTGAAAATTAGAGTAGTTAAATTCAAAAGAACATTTTGCCTTAAAGGAGGCGAGTAAAGCTATTTGGATGCAGACAATTTTAAATTCCTGCATACCTATAAACATTTCTGGCGAAATGAATTGTTTCCTTGTTTATGTTTACTAAATCTATCAAATGTATTTTTAAATTTATGTGTTGCAGTTTGTTATCTCCATGTTTGTTGATTCACGTATATTATTTTCTAAACGCCGTGTTTCTCGCCTGTTTGGACCTCCACGTTAAGCATAAAACTTTCACTATATTATTTCGTCACCTTCTTTAAAACTTTTTTATAGGATCATTTTTGAGGGACAGTTTTATGCAACTGAATAACTATCTTGTGTATAACTGTATATTTCCCTTATATTTAATCTACTTTTTATTATTATTACGTTTCTTTTGTTTTGGCCTTCGATATCGTGGGTACTGGTGACTTCGCAGAACCTGGCAACCCTTGTTTTCTAACACAGCATTGCTTGGACCGCCGTAAACTGTCATGTTTTCGATTTTCTTGTTGTTGCTAATTATTTGCGGATGGGATTCATAAAGGCGTTGGGATAGTCTTCTCTTGGTTACCTGAAAAGGAAGGAAGTGTGAATACTAATGACTATATAGATTCTAAAACCAAAAATCAAACATTTTACAAGGTGTAAGTTAGCATTTTTTAAATCTATGGCCATATAGGAAGCTTTTATGAACTTATTGACAGATAATTCTGGTATTGCCGTTGGAAAGAACTGTCTTAACGACCCTTAATAACTCTCTTGTTTCTATTTTTACATCAATAGTGAGGCCATCCATGTTGGCCTGTCCATATTGGACGCAACATGTTTGAACCGTTTGAACAGCATGTATATAAGAGTCTTCATGTTAAACATAAGTTTTTAACTCAAAATCAGTTATACAAGCTGTTTAACTGCTCACTGTCAAACTCTGAGAACAACTAACCAGAAATGCAAAAAGCTCGAAATTTAAATTTTCCGTTCTAGAAGGCTATTGGTAGATTGAAAACAATGCACTATTGTTACACAGCACAACAAATATGTTGGAAGGTGCTGGACGATGTTGGATGAAGTTTGACTTTGTTCACACAATTCATCAAACATCGTCTTACATTTACGCTTGCGTTACAACCATAAATACACGGGGTATCAAAGAGGCCATCTATATCCGGGTTCATAAACCGGATTTGAACCGGGACACTGGAAGATACTTGCTCCCCCACATCTGGGACAATCTGTTGCGGTCACGTGTTCCTAATTCACGTGACCGTTAACAGTATGTCGGTTCATTATTCTTGTTTTTTATATGTGAACAAGCCTCCAAGAAGGAGTCGAAAGCTTGTATGCTTTAATTTATACAGTACTGAGTAATTGTTTAAAATTTTGTTAATAGTATTTTCATCAGTATATATAACTTGTTTGTAGTGAAAACATTTCATTGTGTAACAACAGAAAATGTGTGACTTCGTAAATGAGCAAAATTTACAGCTTCTGATTTAAATAGAATTCACTTTTTAATGTCATGATAACCTTCAATTAAAACACAAAAAATTCATCTAGCTTTTACAATTCGGAAATGTGAACTTCCAAAGTGTGATAGCGTGATAAGCGTTCTCGATCACAAACGCAGAAGCACAAGTGTATTAGCTTAGTTTTGCCATTGTTGAATCAATAAATATGGGATAAAATGGAATCTTTTTTGACAATTTGGACTATAACAAAGTTTTAAGATCAAAAATCGACGCCAATAATATCCAGCGTTTCAAAGTCATCCTGACTTCATTTTTAAGGATTTTACTCAAGGTGAATTCAAAGTCTTACTTTGAAATAAAATGTACAATAGAACTTCTCTTTAGATTATAAATTGTGAAAGAAAACAATAAAAGAGTTACACTTACAGGGCGTAAAGTGTGAAAATAAAATAATTAAACAAACACTTTAGCCGCACTAAATTTAGCTGATTGAGTGTTCAACTTGGGATTCTTATCACGAATAAACAGCATCTTATAGATCAGGCAATCGAATTAACTGTTACAACTTTTAAGAACTTGAAAAGTCTTCTAATTGAGGGTTTTGGATGTTATAAGGGAACAGATCATGTGTCGATCAAACGTTGGATATTTTTATTTTTAATACTTTAACAAAATCTCTGTTATAATGAAGTCATTTTTCTTATATTGTTTTGGCGGGTCCAAATTCGCTGCTACACCAATAAACGTGTAAAAAATTGTTTAATTATTAACAAATTGTTTGGTTTTTTTTGCAAAATTGTCAGCTGTACTGACCACGCATTGACCGCTGAACGTTCGAATCATCAGCTGGCTCGATCTATGACCACTTGTTTTACTGCTGTTGGAGAACAGTTTCAGTTACAAATGGAAAAATAACTGAAGTTTTAACTGAACTTTCGGACGGGAGTTCTTCGTCGTCGGAGTGAATGACGAAGAACTTTGAAACGTCAGTATGTAAAACTAAATATCCTTTATAAAACTGACTTTGTAGAAAAATTCCATTTATGACAACTTGTTTTAACCACGAATTATCTAATTACTATAGCTTAATTACTTAAAAAACAGAATCTCATAAATCACTGAGGCAATTTGAAAGATGAAAGTGAAAAAAAATTGCTAAAAATTGTTGTTCATTTTTTAACTGAATTCATTAAAATAGCTTTCATTCAACCGATAAGTCTCTCATTTAACAAGTCAACCAACACTACGGCCGCAAAACAACATCAAGAACATTTTCCACCCTTTGAATTAAATAATTTTGTTTATCTGAGTAGGGTGATTTTAAAATAATTCCTTTTCTTTCAACTAAAATGATTAAATACAACCGAAAACAACGTCAAGAACATTTTTTTCTTTTTGAGTTAGATACTCCTGTTATTAGTGTAATTCTGGAAATATTCTTCTTCTTTCAACTGAATTCATTAAAATAGCTTTCATTCAATTGATAAATTCCTCACTTAACAAGTTGCAAGCAACACTACCTCCGTGAAACGTCCTCAAGAACATTTATATAGTCATTACTGATTTTCACTTTGAATTCAATCAAACGTACACAGAATTTTTAGTATGAACTTTAATTTGCCTTTATTTACAACATGCATGGATTACATACATTTTATATTTATTATGTAAATGCTTATAGAAAGATGTTTCAGTTTTGCTTTCGTGCAAAAAACTTTAGGGCTAATTATAATTAAACTACAGCTGTGTTTAATGTTTTGTAGCGAATTCAATTTAAAAAACGAATCTTGCCAACTTGACAACAAGCAGCTGTCCGGAAGAACTGTGTGTATTCTGTATGTTGATTGCAATATTTTGAACAATGACCATAGTTTTTTACCTTGGGGCATTTTGTCTTTTAAGAAAAATTCAAGGCAAAAACTCACGAGTCAGTTTGAAGCGAAGACTAAATTGTAGTATTTTATAGTATTTCTGTTGTAATTGTACAGGGATATGAAGTTTCACCATTGCATGCTTTATATCGAAAGAGAAAAATTACCTTGAAGTAAATGTCATTTCAGAAAGTAAAAGTTGTATAAAATAAAATTGCTTGCGATGCACGTATAAATAATTGAATGTATTTCATATAATTTTATCAGCGTGTAGAATTGTGTTTAAAGAGCGCACATGATCTGTCAGACTTTTCTACTTTTCACGAAGAATTTAGAACTTGCTGTGTATGAATGCAATAAAAGATATCACAAGGCTCTTGTACATATTATATAAACAGTCAGTATGATGTGCTTTTTAATTTCTCATAACATTATATAAAATACCATATTTGCATAAAATGATGAATAAAACCATGAGACAGCTGGCATTGATATGCTACAACATATACTAGTCCACATTCATACACATATAATGATATATCTTGTGTTTCGCCACCTCCAACATAACATCTGGCCGTAAACCAAAATTTGGTCCACAATTTAGAAGCTAAGAACGAATATGTTTAGGATGGGATTTTGGCCAAGGAGTTCGAGTGTTTAATGAGTTATGATACAGAATAGTAAAGATTTTAATGTAGGAATATATTTAGGCTAAAATGTAAAGAACCACCGAGCTTACTGCCCTTACTTCATTATAAATCTTTCAAAATGTAGGCGTTTTGTTCAACAGCATAAATATGTCATAATATTTACAGTTTGCTACGTGACAACGACCTAAAATTATTCATATATTTAAATTTTCACTTTGAATTAGGCCGGCATAAGAGAGCGCTTTAATTTAGTAATATTATATACGCTTTAACAAGTAATTAATTAAAACGGTTATATTACATGCCATGCGAAAAAAGTGCTAAAAATCTCTCGTGGAAGTTATTCATATACACAATATATAAGTAGATACTTTTTTAGGTTGTGGTTAAGTATTGACCACTTCTGTAGTCTATTCTGTCCAAGATTACAGAAAACGTCTCTTGGAGTAATTTTTTTATATTAGTGGCTATTTCTGAGTAAAGTTGTATAGTTTTTAAATATATACAACTTTCTCAAGAATAAACGCGATATCAGCACTGACGCCGTGCATAAATTTGAAAAATAGGCTAAGGATCCTCATGTTGCATTTCCACTTACAAACATTGCTTATGAGAAAACTGAACTCATTAATTTGACCAAATAAAATTCAAAAAAGAGAAATCTGCTATTTTAGATTTTTTATGAGTAAATGTTTTAGTATCTATCTATAATCAAATTTGTCGGTTTAAATACAGCTAACCTTGAATAAACGCGATCCCAGCAACTGAATCTGACAAATAGGCTTAACCATTTTCAGCATACAAGATAAAAAGTTTGGGTTCTTGCTTTTTTGGTTTAAATCAACGAATGGCTTCACAATTTTGTTCCATGTTTTATGGTATTTGCCTCTAGATAGTAGGAAACATGACCAATAAATACTGAAGAACTTCTTGATAAATTATGTGAAGAAATTCTTTCCTCTAATGAGTTTTTGGTAAACTTTACATTATATCTCTAATTTTTATTTTATAACGTGCCAGTTACTTTAGTTTTCGTTCGCCATATACAACAATCCGCGTTTCCACACCCAAAGTACAAAAACAGTTTGCATCAGAAGTTTGTTGATTTTGGGAAAGGAGCCTTCGTTATTTACTGCGCAAATGACAGGTCCTTTTTGCTTCGGCTCTTCGTTGTTTCGTGTTTCAGGAGGAAGAAAACACTTTTCCGGCGTTGATGCATTTTCGCCATTTAAAGAAATATTCAAAAAGTATGGAAAGAAATGATTCCAGAACGCAATTCGATGCGGATGGTACTTCCTGGACATTTCTGGCTTGGCATCCATTTTCAGGTATGCGTAATCACTGAAATGAAAAGCTTTCCACTTCACATTATTCACAGGTTTCGGAGTCGGGTCACCAAACTTGGCAAAGTTTGTATAGAGTGTCATCATAAATTGACTGAAATTTCGGTCACGCTCATCAAAGTTTTGCATGTCAGTGGTGTTTTTAAATTTGAGAAACGGAGCACCAAAAATGTATTTTGAGTTTGATCCGTGCATAACGCCTTTCCAACTCTCAGTTTTGTCATGCTTTGACCTGTATCGAAACTCGTATAAAAATACGGGCGCTTTCAGTGCATGTTGCTCTACCACTGCGTGCGTCGGAGCGGACAAGTAATAGTCTGTGTACATTTCTATTATCTTTTTTCTTAACTTGTTCAGGTCCCTGGTATGAGGCCATGGTGTGTACTGGTGTTCTATTGCGGCTACAAAGTAGCGAGTTGCTTGCTTGTCTTTGTCTAGCTCCATTTGCCTTTTAATAAACTCGGTCTCGATATAATCTCTACGAAGTGCCAACGGCAGCAATTTAGTAGAATTTCTCAGCAGAAAACTCGCATCGTCCTTAGTGAAACCAGTTAATAAAGGAACAGCATGGAACTTTCCTTGACGTCGAAGAATCGGTGGAGCTTGTGGAAGATAGTAGCCATCCACAACAGGACGAAACTCGTCAGAAGAGTTGGCAGCAGTGGCGAGTGTAACTGCATCAACTTTACGTAAGCATTTAATCATAATCCTGTTTGACGTCGAAGGGCATCCAAGATTTCTTGCTAGTTTTTTAGAAAATTTAATTTCTTTTTCTAAAGGTAGATAAGCAAATGGTGAATAATCAACGCCACTGTCTGCAATGGCCCTTTGGAACAGTCCTTCGGTAAGGGGAGAGAGACTATGAAGACCAACACTCGCTCCGCCGGCACTTTCGCCAATAATGGTAACTTTCCTTGGATCACCTTTAAAATTCTTGATATTTTCTTTGATCCATTTCAACGCCTCAACCTGATCGAGAATACCAGCATTTCCTGGAGCATTGCCATCTCCAGTCGCTAAAAAGCCGAATGGCCCGAGGCGATATTGGACAGCAACCAGTAGGACCCCTTTCAAGGGCAATATTTCACCGGTAGTATCTAATCGTAAAGGCGTTCCAGCAAAATAACTTCCTCCGTGAAAATATACCATCACCGGATACAAGTCTGCGTGTTTTCTTTTAATGGTTCCATTCGCTAAGGATAAGGGCTTTGGCGCGTGTATATTTAGAAATAAACAATCCTCGCTAAAATCGTTCTTAGAAAAGCCGGGCCATGTTTTTTGTAAAGTAAGCAAAAACAAATCAGGTTTCTGCATGCAAACATTGTGAAAGTAAGTGGCATCGTAAACGTTTGGAAACCAAGATTTTATTGTTTTTGGTTTTTTAAAACGAAGTTTTCCTTTAGGAGGAATTGCGTAGGGAACTCCCAAGAACTTGTCAATAGCTTTGATTGGTCCCAATGAGTGTGGAAAATGGACAGTGATTCCCTTAACTTTACCGTACTTTGTTTCAACGACAACAGTTTCCTTTGAAGCACAGCTACTCGATGTCAGCATCCCAATGCAAGCGAAAGCTACGATGACAATTTCTTTTTGCGATGTTTGCGCCATGAAAAATATTGCTTGTAGCAAGCAGTGCGAACGGTAAAATACTCTAGTTGATCCTCCTTGAAATTGCACGTCAAGGAACTGATGGTTTCCAGAGAAGACAATAAGCTATTTAATCCTCGCAAGGCAAGGAAACAATGGTAGCCTTTGAAAAGGAAAGCAGCAGGCCTACTTTAAAACACAGTAACGGACAAGGAGTTAAAACGTATCATCAACGACAAAGGTCATGAGTAGGTCACAAAAATGTGCTACAACACCAAATAGAGAGGTCATGTGTGGGTCAGAAATGCTTTAAAACTTTACTGATACTTCAGCACTTTGAATTGTCAATTAAATCATTCCAAATAGGTACTGTTTTTTAATCTCCGACAATTGTCAATCTTTCAAACGGTTAATTAACAACGCTGAAAGGCTCTTTGCGTCATTAGAAAAAGAATTATGAATTTACAAAGGGAAGTAGCCCAACTGGATTTTTATTTCCGCAAAACATAGATACGATATTTAGCTTAGAATGCACCAAGAACATTTTAAATAATACTTGGAAACCCGTACCGCAGTTAAATTGTTTTCTAATCTTTACACAGGAAACTAACTTCCGTTTTGAAATAATCAACAGCCGTGTAAACGAAAATACCAAGTATAAACAGCAAGAAACAACATCCCCCCCCCGACGTGTTGCTAGTTTTTTTTTTATAACTTAGTTTTCATTTAAGAATCGAAACGACATAAACAAACATTCACAAAACGTGTATTCTCCTGAAGTAATATATGCTTCCACAAAATAATTAGCGGCTCTGGTTTTGAAAAGTTTAATTTCCGGATCCTCAAGGATGCGTTTTGTTCATTTGCTCGAATTCAATCACAACATTCAATTGTGATGTTTGTTTTTCTATTCCCAAAGTATTGAGAAAACGTAATTAGCAAAATTTAAAAGGTTCAATTACGTTGTAATGCAACCTTAAGGAAAATATCGCAAATTCTTTCTTCAGGCCGTTTTTCTTATGATAAAAAAACAGCCTGAAGTGATTTTCAAATGCTTATTCTTATGCTGTATGTAGAGGTACATGCATGTGTTTTTACGATTCTGCTATGATTAATTCGATGAATGATCGATAAGATGTCATTGCAGCATTTTTTTATTTAAAAAAAGTTAAAATCAAATGCAAACAATTACTTCAATAACTTCAATATGAAAACAGATGGATGTACTCCAAGGGCAAATAGACACTTTGTTAGCTATAGAATTTGCATGTCACATACTCAATAGTGCCAAATTAATTTGCTCAGAGTCTGAGTTAAAACTCTGATTTTCAAAATTGTTGAAATACTTCTGTAGCCGTTTTCTTTGTAGCAAGTTTTTAACGGAACTGAGTAAACCCTGATTGAGTGATAAAATAACACGAATGCGCAATCAGGTATCTATATTAGAATTTGAGAATCATGAGGCCTTAAACCCGCGCTGAAAGTGAAGGTTTAGAATTATCAGAGAATCACCGCAGAATCAGATTTATTATGCAGTGAATTGAAGATGTTTTGGTTTGAGTGTTTCTGCAAGTGCTGAAAATTGTGATTGTTGATCTTCATGTACCTATATTTTAATTATTCATGTCATTGAAATCTCAAAATACGGAATGTTGCGCTAAAATCACTGAAAAATCAGACTCACACACCCAAATTTTACTGAATGTTATAAAACAAACTAAGGTCGCCAAACTCTGTAAGACCTTTTTTAAAGGCCTGTTGTAAACACGCGTTTTTTTATAATCACGAAGCCACCAGAAATTCAGTTTACGAGCTCATCGTTCTCAGTAATTTTTTGGTTATTTCCGCCTCAGTTCGTTCGAAATTCGTTGTTATCTTTGTACGCAATTTGAAATAAAGGAAAATATCGAAGAAAGTGAATGCGTGTGTGGCTGCTTCGCGACAAAACTAGATATACTCAATCAATAAATGTGCAACAGTCTTTATGTGCACAGTGCAACAACAGTAAAAACATTTTTCATTTTTTTAGCTTTAGTCCGTGCTTGTTCTTCAATTGTTCTTTTATAAGTAAAAAGTCACCGCCGCCTGGTTAGCCTAGTTGGTAAGGCGCCAGTCTACTGGCGCCAGTCTACTGTGCGGAAGGGTTCGATTCCCGGCCGGACCACCACTCAAGGTCTTAAAATAATTGAGGACAAGTGCTGCCTTTGCTGTAACATCTGCAAATGATTAGACTTTCACGTCTTCTCGGATAAGGACGTTAAACCGTAGGTCCAGTCTCTTGATCACTCTGTCGAGGGACTTAAAAGAACCCACACACTTCTCGCAAAGAGCAGGGTGGTGATCCCCGGCTGTGTTGTG
The DNA here is from genome assembly GCA_028564885.2 of Zoanthus sanctaehelenae. Taxonomy (NCBI): domain Eukaryota; kingdom Metazoa; phylum Cnidaria; class Anthozoa; order Zoantharia; family Zoanthidae; genus Zoanthus; species Zoanthus sanctaehelenae. Next base: position 1,465 of record JAOTRI020113385.1, on the reverse strand, counting down.
GTCTGTTTCTTCCATTGAGGGCATTTCTTATCGGCTGCCAAGTTGCGCCTTAACATGTGAGCCGCTCTACCGGACTTTCTAAGACCCTCAACTTTCTGACCTCAACTGTATATGCTTGTAAACAAGTTCTGAAAAGCCCTGAGGGGAGAACTTACATTGTTTTGTAAGTAAAACTTTTGGCCAAGCTGAGCTTCATTGTTCTTATAAAGCGCGGTGTACATGGTTTGACGATGTTGTATTTATTAATCCTTTTTTGACAAATCTGTGACTGTATAATTTTTATGTGAACAATTTAAGGTAAAAATTGGTGTTCAATCAAGAATTGATCTGAATAGATTTTTATTATTATTCTAAATGTGACGATCGGAGGCTACAAGTACAATTTATGTATATTGAGTTGTTCAAAGAAAACAAAAACTCGTAGATGGAAATACTCATAGACTGCGAGAAGCCACAGGTCCTGATTTGACCGGATGAGAAAACAGTAGAAATATGACACACCAGTTTGATTTAGATGATTTCAAAACATTTACTTTAATTAACTGAAAATTGTTGGAATGTTGAAAAACTGAAACAAAACGGTATGGATTGAAACTATGAGTTACGAGTGTTTTAAAAATAACTAACTAAAAAGAAATAGAACAAAGAAAAAGGATTAGTTTTTAAAATCGGCTTAAATAATATATAATCTGATTAAAATGTGTTAAAAGATTAATGAAGTCTGAACTTTCACAGTGGTTGGTTATTTTTCTACAAAGAAATCTTAATACATTTTGAGTTCATTTTGCTCACTATAATGTTTGAAATCTTATTTTTAACTGATGTCATTTACATTTGGCCCTACCTAAGTCTGCTACTGTCGGCTTTGAGGGAACTAATATCAAATTCGTATTATTCTGAAAAATGGGACAAATTTAAGACAGAGAGTAAGCTTTGCTCTGCAAACTGCCGCAATTTATAACTCATCGTGAAACCCCGCACATTTTCACTAAGAGTAAGAACGTTATAACGCTGGATATTAAAAAGAAGCCCTGTCTCGATCACTTTTAGTCATGCATTCAAAATCAACAATAATTGTGACTCGAATCAAGTACATAAAGAAAACGTTCTTTCTGCAAAATTCACAAACATGATTTTATTTGTTTGTTATAAACGTGTAGTTTTTTTAGAATAAACTACTTTCTCGCACGTGAATTCTAAGATGAAATAAGAAAGTTTTAATAGTCAAAGATTAAAAGCTGGACGTAATTAGTAATATTATTAATTAAACATACTTTCGGATACATTTTAAGAATAGATTTTTGAAAAAAAGAGTTTTTTCGACTAACGTTTACACCGACGAAGGACTCAAACAGTACTGACGGCGTAGCACTCCATTAATGGTATTTATACAGAAGTATATAATTATAGTATAGAATATATTATCATTTTATATATATTATATTTACAAATGTATTATATGTAA
>JAOTRI020113375.1:0-12799 GCA_028564885.2 Zoanthus sanctaehelenae | reverse complement strand
GGCCAGTACAAGGATCCGATCTGTAATTCGCAGACGAATAAAACCCGAGGATTTTCATTCGGCTGCACGCAGGCTATCCCAAATTATTCCTAATCAAATTCATAGAGTCACTGGTGCGTAGCTTCCGTCATGCGCATAGCCTTGAGACTCACCCTTTAAAGAATAAGTTAAAATCGTTATTTTTTTTCAAAATTACGCAAAGTTTTTGAACCTGATGACGCTCGCACATATAAGCTCATTTGTTATAAATGTCGCAGGACTAAAACATGAACTAGGTGCGATTGGCTAAAAATTATCTTTTTGAAGCATTCGGATATTAATTATTTCTTTTTTCTCTTTTCTTTCTTAGGTTTTTTTGCCATTATTCAATATCTTGTGGGTTGGGAATTAACGTACGTGACTATAGTTTTAGGTCGTATGGGTTGGGTTAGGTGATAGATCTTGTAGGGGACTAAATGTCCTACTATGTCATTCACCATCCATGATTGGAAAATTAATAAAAAACACTTAATGAAGCACTTTCATAGATATATTCGGAGATTCAGCCTGAGATTAGCAGCCTCGTTGTTGCTATAAGATGTAATACAACTTTGTTACTCTTAAAACTCTATTTATTGCTGCACAAAGAGTAAATACGTCGTTCCGGAGGAGATCGTCTCGGTAAATTGAAACACCGGCCGAAAAACAACATACTTTAAAAACCACTATGAATAAACTTGAAGTTATTACAATAGTAGCTGACTCGGCACGTCCATTCTGCTTATTTACACATTCAGTTGAGTTTTATGTTTCTTAAAACGTCTCACACTATCGTGGAACTACGCATCTGTTAATCATTCATGTATTCGTTTTGACAGATAATAATACAACTAGGATTAATGAAAAGTCAATAAAAAAAGCTCTTGTCTCACTTAGAACCCGAATTCGGAGATTGTCTGGTGCGGTTTCTTTTAGCAGCACCTTTTGGAGTACTTCTAGGCGAATCCTTTGGGGTAGGAGTACGGGTATCTGTTGCACCTTTGGGTGTACTCCTTGGTGTACTGACAGAACTGACGGGACTGTCCTTTGATGTTTTCTCTTGTGAGTGATGAGAGAACTCTTCATCTGCTTCTTCAACGGGATGCTTCTTCCAAAAATCTTCTATTTTCAAGAAAATATCTACGGCCTCCTGTAGAAAGACAATCACCTAGTTTGTCAAAAATCAGTTTATAAATACTAAATATACATTACTACAACATTAGAAATAAGATATGTGATAAAATTACACGTTATTACATATTCATCACAGCTAGGGCTCCAAATTAAAAAAATTTCATGGCCGCGGCAATCCCATGTAACAATTACTGTAACTAGCAATTCGGCCCTGACTTTCCGTGAGCATATATATGTAAACTCACGGTTTGAGTGAGTGTCACAGCAATCATACAAAACAATTACTATAACAAGCAATTCGACAAAAATTTAACAGAATCTGTAATCCAGATTGTTGCAATGCAGAATGTGCAATGATAGAATCCAGAATGCAGATTTGATTTGGAATTCATAATCCAAAGAGATCCGAACCTCGAACACACGTTTTGATAGACGAAAGTAAAAAGTCATAAAAGGGAAGAGAAGTACTTCAAGCACTTTAAGTTGTACATATTACAGCCTATTTCAGTCTACAACTTATGTCAGTTCCAAAAACCCTAGTTGATATATGTTCAATATAGACTAATCCGCAAGTACAGAACGGCTCGCAACTTTTGCTCTTGATTTCACCGCGCATTCATTTTCAAAGAACGACGAATGCGCAGGAATAACTAATCGTATAAAACACTTCAAAACAAGAACCGATTCAAAAATGGCATAACTGCTCAGAATTTGGAATCCAGAACTCGCGTGGATTCTGTTACATGAGTATGAAGTCAAAACATTTAAAACAAACAGAAGGGATACTAAAAACATCCTCTGTAACTTACGTTTCTCATTTCTTTCTGATACTGCCTCAATTCCTGTACTTCAGGATCTTTCCTTACCTGATTTAAAAAGTATACATTATGATCATGTATGAAATAATCGCGAGCAGGTGAAACTGATAATTTTTGACTATGTTCCATATTTTCACTAATCTGCCTTGTTTTTCACAAGGTTATATTGTAGTATAACATGCTTTTTGTTAGTGAGTTCTTGATTAACCGAAAATAATACTACCTCTTATGATATTTATTAATAAGACCCTTCTGGAACAAGAAGTAAGCAACCCGACTATTTTTAAAAGATATAAATGATGCTTTAAAGAATCCAATTAAATTTGTTATAGCACTAGGACTAGAGCTAGTAGAGGAGGAAATGAAGTCAGCGAAATATGCCCCGATACAGTCTCTTTAGCTTTGTTATACAATACTAGATATAATACATACACATTTGTACGAAAACTATACAAGTTAGTAAGAAACTAATTACATTACTGAGTAATGAACTGTACATGTGAGGAAGTTCCCCGGGGCATGGTCAAAGAGTTGATTGGTATATCTTTAATACCTGGCTAATCACATAATTCTCAGAAGTTCTTTTGAGTAAATATTTAAATTTATAAAGTTCTTTAAATAAGCATGATGTTAACTTAATTTCGCACTGTCTTTTGTTTGCCCAAAGAAAAAAAAAACTAATTACAGAATATACCCATATCAGTATTTATTCCAACCCAATTTGTTGTTCTTTGCAAATATTAATGTGCAGTTTAATCAAAAACAATTAATATACTAGTTGCAGGATATTTTATAAAAAGTTAATGTACTTCATGGTTCTTCATGTGAATTTGATTTATCATCCCATTAATATCGTAGTCAAATATGACTACGTCACACTCAAGTATAAATATGTGACCTTTATGACTCATCACTCATATCTCCCATAAACCACCTAACCCTTCTTAGAATCCTGAGGCTCAGAGATTTGTCAACCTCAACATAGTTGTTTAACAGTTTTTCTCTGGGCTCTCTGTTTACCCTAGGGAAAATCAACTGCTGCATTTGATCAGAGAAACTTAAGCCATCTACAGAAAACTATAGTCATATAATATTTACTATTTATAAATTGAAAGGATGTATTTTAAAAAATCAATCACAGATTATTCTTCAGATGTGGACAAATTTTTTAGTGCTATTTTATCTTAATTTCAAAAAAAGAAAAAATAATATAAGGGCCACTCTCTACCCTAAGGCCACTCTCTACCCTAAGGCCAATTTTTCGCTACTTTTAGGGATATTTTTGATATCTCCGTCATTATATTTTAAAATAGGGGAAAAATTCGATAATCACATCACGGATTGAATACTCTAAAAGGAAGCCTCTTGATGAATATTTGGAGATTTTTTGGATGAGATTTGAAGGAGGAGATAGGTTTTGTAAATGTACTTTTTTAAGAGTTTGGTGGAACTCTATTGAGGTTGGAAAATTAATTTTGGAGTTAATATTTGCAAAAAGTGCAAAACCGTGTCGTAACGAATGCTGCACTTTCACATGCTCTAAATTAAAAGGACAGTTTGGTAGTCATCCTTAAAATTCTTCTAACTCAGCTCCTTCAGTATACCCCGCCGCCTGGTTTGCCCAGTTGGTAAGATGGCAGTCTGCTGTGCAGGAGGTCTCGGGTTCGACTCCCGGCCGGACCAACACCCAGGGTCTTAAAATAATTGAGGAGAAAGTGCTGCCTTTGCTCAAACATCTGCAAATGGTTAGATATTTTGCGTCTTCTTTGATAAAGACGTTAAACCGTAGGCCCAGGAGTAAGATCCTTGTAAGAGACCACGAGTCCATATCTCTACTCCTTGGAACCTCACTAGGTTCCTAAATGTTGTAAAAACTACAAAACACCAAAACTTAGGCTAGAGATTGGCCTTAACTTTTAATAAGAAGACGGAAAAATATAATAATTACAAAAAGAGCATTAATAATAGTAATCCTGACAGAGATTAGACAAGGTACATAGTATATATACATACGTATATGAGAAGAAGTTGTTTTGGACTTACCAAATATCCCCTGTAGAAGGACTGAATAATTACTGCAGCTTCATTATCACTAAGTAGAAGGGACAAGGGCAATGGTGGTCGTGGACTAAAGAAGGTCAACGAGAAATTAACAGTTTGCTCTAAGGATTAAACCTTTTCAATAGGGTAACACCACTGTGAGAGGATTAGCTGTTTATATGTGAGGCTAACTAAAGATGCTAAAAACAAGAATTATACTAAAATTAAAAAGATCATAATATTCACAACCAGTTGAAAATAGATTTCAATTTCCCAATGACACTTATCACAATTTTTTAAAATCTTTAGTAAATCAGAAAATAAAAAAGGGGATATCAATAATATTAAGCATTTCTAAATAAATACAACCTTGAAGTTCCCAATTTTAAATGTTAAAAAACTGAATGCATAAAAAAATTGAATGATAGCGAACTTGTTATATTAAATCTATGGAGCGTCATTACGCAAAAACTACATCATAACGCGAAAACTACATAACGCGAAAACTACATCATAACGCGAAAACTACATCATAACGCGAAAACTACATCATAACGCGAAAAGTACATCATAATACGAAAACTACATCATAACGCGAAAAGTACATCGTAACGCGAAAACTACATCATAACGCGCAAACTACATCATAATACGAAAAGAACATCATAACGCGAAAAATACATCATAACGCGAAAACTACATCATAAATGATAATTCAAAAAATAAATCATAATAACGCACCGGCCAAATTTACTTTCCAAACTCCAAAATTCATTCAAAACACGGAACTCAAACATCATAATGGCAAAAGCAAATTTTGTCATTAATGATGCTCCATATAAATAATCTAGTTAGCCCAGTTGGTAAGGCGCCAGTCTGCTGTGCGGGAGGTCTCGGGTTCTATTCCCTGCCGGACCACTACTCAGGGTTTTAAAATAATTGGGGAGAAAGTGCTGCCTTTGCTCTAACATCTGCAAATAATTAGACTTTCGCGTCTTCTCGGATAAGGACGTTAAACCGTTGGCCCAGGAGTAAGATCCTTGTAAGGGGCCTCGTGTCCTATTATCATTACTCCTTGGAACCTCACTAACTCAGGATCTTAAAATAATTGAGGAGAAAGTACTGCCTTTGCTCTAACATCTGCAAATAATTAGACTTTCGCGTCTTCTTGGATAAGGACAATAAACCATAGGCACAGTCCCTCAACCTCTCTGTTGAGGGACTTAAAAGAACCCACACAATTTTCGCAAAGAGTAGGGTGGTGATCCCGATGTTATGGTCTGTTTCTTCTATTGAGGGCAATTTTTATCGGCTGCCAAGTTGCGCTTTAACATGTGAGCCGCTCCAACGGACTTTCTAAGACCCTCAACTTTCTGAACTCTATTGTATATTCCTTGTAAACAGGTTCTGAAACGCCCTAAGGGGTGAACTTGTATATGTTTGTATTTGCATTTGCATTCTGATTTGTTATCTTTTCTTTACTAGTAGGCTATTACAAATAGAGTAGCCAATCAGAATTCAGAATGTATGTTGGATCATTAGTATACTTATACCAATATTGATTATATATTTATTTTGACTTATCTTGTACCCGTTCCTGCAGATGAGAAGGCAGAAAAAAAGATTTGGTAGTTAAACTTAAAACGAAATTTATCTAAAAATTAACATATCTTACCTCAAGTTCGTAATATGTCATGCCGAGTCTGTGACTATAGTGGTTCACGCTAAGGTCACGTGTAGACCAGTTAATCTCACAGAGATACAGGTGACTTCCGCTGTAACGGCGATGCCCATAGTTAAATGATCGGCACCAAGAATCTTGACTGCACTTTTCAGCGCAACCCCATTCCCACGTGACTTCAAATGCAGAAAGCACGTGATCAAGGAGTGTATAATCTGAAGGAATTGGTTTGTTAATATTGTTATTGTTTGTGTTGTTTTAATTATTTTGAAACATATAAAAAATGGCTATTGTAATTGTTGCATTCACATATTCAATAAGGAATTGGATGAAAAATTTGTGTTCAGCAAATTGATTAATAATGGTGTTGAGATTTGCATTACAGCTTTTTAAATGAAATGTAATTGAACTTTCTTTTGCCTGTGCCTTTGTTTCCGTTGCTTTTAGTTGTGTTCGGTTTTTATTCCAAATCAAGACAAAAAACTGATTTTTGAAATTCTATTACAAATTTAGGGTTGGTGAAAAGTTCCCTGAACCAAGAGTTACCCTATTCATCTTGGTCTTAGTGCTGTCCCACGTTAAGAGAAAGTGAGTAGTTCACCAAACCCGTAATTACCCTCTAAATCTTGACCCTGGTATTGTGCCAAGTTAAGGTTAAATCACTCGTTCCCCAAAGTCCGGAGTTATCCTCTAAACCTTGGTCCTTGTCGAGAAAGGATAATCCAGGTAATTATTAAGCGTGACTTCCAGGTTGTGCTAATAAAAACTAGAAATGTTACTTTCCAGGACCGGGCGCAGGGGGGTGGGGTGTATTGGGTACGCAGGAATCCCCCAAATGGCCGTTTAGTTCTCTTAAGTCTACTGGATTATAGAAGTAATGAAAATACGCGTACGGTTTACTGTGGAAAATGATTTACCGAGATCATCAAAACTTATTCTGAAGCACTTCTGTTTACCCGTAAATTAATTTCAATAAGAAATTAGAGTAAAATCTAATTTGTCAGTGCAGCAAAGATTCTAGTGCAAGTTGAAAGTTATTTTTAGACTTTTTAATGCAGTCCTGTAATATGAAAGTTCCAAAATAAGATTTCTCACTCTTCCAGTAGAGTTTTGCGTACGGAACTGACTTTCTGATATGCCAAGTTGCTTCCAAAATTTGGAAGTAATTTTACATTATTTAGACAAACATTTAAAATTAAAAGCTTTTTGTTTTGTCCTTGTTGATAATTTTTGGCTAACTGAATTTAACAACTTTTTAAAAACTCAGTGATTAAAGACAGGAATGGTATCTGCACCAATTTAATTCCACTATCACAGTTTCTTTCAAAAAAAATTTTTCCGAATTCCGTGTTTTTTACGAAAAGTAAATAAATACAATTTTTAAAAAAATTCATCAGAATTTTAAGTCAACAATTTTTAACAGATATTGTGGTTAGCAAGTTAAAAGCTTTGAATCGATGTTGTATGGTGTTAGACACAAAGACACAAAGGTATGATAACGAAATTAAACAATATGCTATAATAGAATATTGCCTACACGTCACAGCAACTGAAAAGGCCAATGGTGAATTAAAGTGGAGTATGTTAGCTCATGCATAAAAAAATATTATTCGCAATTCTTTTGAATCAGGTTTATAAATTGGGAGTTACATACGTTTCTTTAAAAAGTAGACCGCGATTCTTTAAACAGCCATTATGTAAACTTAAGAAGTAATTCTCAAATTTTGAGCGGAAATGCCAAATTTTTAATAATAAAAATCATTACTTCCATCGTAATCAGCCAAAATATAGGTTTTGTTATAATAATCAAGTTTGTTTTTTTATGAATAATAATAAAATTTGGATTAAAAGTCACAAAATTTCTATACTTCCACAAAACTTTACTAGTTCACATAACAAATAGAAAATTATCTGTTAATTACGGGTTAGAGACTGTTGTGAGTGTTTTGTTTTCAAATACACGCACGTGCTTACTGTACAATATGAATAGGTCGATTGTCCGATTGTTCGATTGTCCGATTGTTCGATTGTCCGATTGTTCGAATGCTAGACTCTTAGATTGTTGAAATCAATTGTAGAAGATTGTTGAGAGTGCATGCGCAGAATAAAGGCTTGGAAATACCCTCCAGATTATTGATCAGTCTTGATCGCCCATCAGCACAACAAACTCCAATTGTTACTGGGGAGTTGCTGAACACTTGGTCCTTCGAGAGCCGCATTGGAATGGAGCAATTTAAGGTTAAGTCTACATGGAAAGTATTATTGTTAAAGATTTTGAGAATAGCATTGAAAATGACGGAAAACGCAGAGCTTAAAGCAGCAAAGAAATTGCGAAGTGGGCATAGTGGTTGGGCCACAAATTTAGTAACTGAAATTACAGAAAAGCTGGCCATAGACACTGAAACGGAAAAACTAATTGCTTGACAGAAAAACTTTAATAAGAAACTTGATTTATTGAAAGAACTTGATACCAAAATTGTAGATTTGATGAGTAAAGATGATAACATTGGCGAAGAGGTTATGATCAAAGAAACTGAAGCTAGCAGAAAACTGAAATGTTGAAAGTTCATGTGCAGTTAGAACGGAAACTTAAAAGTAAAAACAAACTATTGGAAGTTTTCGGTAGCAAAGAAAGCTAAAAGAAAATTAAAGAAAGTGACCCGAGAGTCCAGAATGTAGTCAGACAAGGGCTAGGGGAGAAAGGCTTCTGGGACTGGCCTGGGATCCAGAACAGGATCCAGTTCAATTATGCCTTTCTTAGGTCGCCGAAAGGGCTGAAACACTTGAGCCGACAAAACGCAATGTTTTGAGTCTGCTAGCCAGTGTGTTCGACCCTTTGGGTTTGATATCTCCCACCTTAGTTAGTATTAAGGTTTTGTTCCAAGTGTTAGCCAAACCAGGAGCAGATTGGGATAAGATTTTGAGTGGAGATAACCTTAGAAAATTCAACAAGTGGAAGGCATATCTCCGCGCGGCTAGCGACATTAGAATTCCAAGATGTGTGTGTGTGTGTGTGACTGTACGGATGCGAGTGTGACAGAGTGTTATTTAGCAGGATTTGGAGATGCCAGCAAGATCGCTTACTGTGCATATGTGTACTTAGTGTGCAAATCACAGAGTGGCTTAACGCATATTAGCTTGTTAGCCAGCAAGACAAGCGTTGCACCAATCAAGGAATTGAGAATTCCTAGGTTAGAACTGATGTCAGCTAAGATTTTAGCACAGCTAGTAAGTAAGGTTAAAGAAGCTCTAGAGTCAGAGTTGAAGATAGACGACGTAAAGCTTTGGCTCGATATCAAGACAGCCTTGTGTTGGATCAAGAATGGATTAGAACGGAAGCAATTCATCATTCACAAAAAAGCATAGCTAGGGTCATATAGCGGGCGAGCAGAACCCAGTTGACTTGGGGTCTAGAATCAGACTAGTTTCAGAATTAAAGACAGATCGATTATGGTGGGAAGGGCCGAGGTAGCTGGAACTTCCCAAGGATAATTGGCCAATGACAGATGAAATTTTGCAGACAGCAGATAGTATACAGGAGGCTAAGAAGACAGTTGTTATGACAACAGAAATAGAAGCAACACTTAACTCCAGACCACTGACTTACGACAACAGTGAACTTGACAAGGAAGTCCAAACCCCATCACATCTCATGTATGAGAGACGAATAGGGACGCTACCAGACAAAATTGTAGAACCAGAGGAAGCCAATAGATCAAATCAGAGCATTTACACAGCTAGAATGAGGTACCTGAATTTAAATTTAGCGCACTATTGGAATAGATGGAGAAAGGAGTACTTAACTAACCTCAGAGAGTTCCACCGCTGCAAGGCAAATGAAGGAGACAAAGAGATAAAGGTAGGTGATGTGGTTACAGTATACGAGGATGGGAGGAAACGAGGTCAATGGAAACTGGAATACTTCAAAAGTTAGTTAGAGGTAAAGACAAAGTTATCAGAGGGGCACTTGTAAGGGTAATCACAAAGGGAAGGCCCACACAAATTTCAAGGCCTGTGCAACATTTGTATCCCTTAAATTAAAGTGTAAAACAGATTTTAGCACAACTGTGGTTCAAACTAAAGAAGGGGACCCTGTAAGGCAAAAGCCAAAAAGAAGTGCGGTATTATATGCCAAATGGAGGTCAAAGTTATTGCTTGACTCTTAGCGAGTCAAGGAGGGAGGTGTGTCGATTGTCCGATTGTTCGATTGCCCGATTGCCCGATTGTTCGAAAGTTTGATTGTTCGAATGTTCCAATGTTAGACTGTTAGATTGTTCAAATCGATTGTAGACGATTGTAGATAGTGCAGAATAAAAACTTGGAAATGCCCTCCAGATTGTTGATCATTCTTGATCATCCATCAGCACAACAAACTCCGATTGTTACTGGAAAGTTGCTGATCAATGAACGAGAAATTTCCAATACTGCACGAAACGAAGCTGAGAGCAGTATTGAACATTTCGTGTTTATTGTACAGTAAGCAAGTGCGTGTATTTGAAAACAAAAACTAAAACGAACAAACACTCTCTGATGCTTTTAATATTCAATTTGAGTTCACTGTTGGCGATAGACTTACAATGGCTTCCCGCCCGACCTGTTTGAATAAGAAAACAATGAACTAAAGAAAGACAAAAAAAACAAGAACATTCAATGGCCAAGCATCTTTAATTTACTGAATATGAATGAATTTACAATGAATAAATTAATACTTGTCATAGACTTTCAATAACTTTCTTATATACGGTGGCCTCATGCAGCAAATAAATGACTGCTGCAGCATACAATTAAAACTTGCGTTAAACAAATAACTATAGCTGCAAAAAAACAAAACTCCAGCAGCAAAAAAAGAAAACGTTGCAGCAAAGAAACTCAACGCGGCTGCTATAGAAAACAAATAAAACTGCTGCAGCAAACAAATGAAGCTGCTACAGCAAACAATATCACAGCTACAGAAAAAAAATTTAGCGGCTGCTACACAAAACTAATAAAAATGCTGCAGCAAACAAATGAAGCAATTACTACAAACAAACAACACAGTTACAGCAAAGAAATTTAACGGCTACTGCACAAAACTGGTAAAACTGCTGCAATAAACAAATGAAAAAATCATGCGCGCGCACAGAACTTGACTAGAAGGGCTGGGTCCTACTTTCAGCTAACAGACAGTCTTGTGTTTTGGACAGCCATTTTCTTTAAAGTGGTGTCGGTGGCTATGTTTTGTTTAAGATATGGTGATGAGCTTACGGAGGTTGGAGAACGATCTTACGTTAAATGCCACCAAGAATCCATTGTACTTGACCGTGTTAGGGAATATTTTTTATTTTTCCGCTATAAGGCTATTAGAGCTTTTATTAAGAATGATGAAATTTCGATGCACGTCAAAACACATAAATGACAATAAATACCCGCAAGGGGAATATTCACAAAACAGTTCTCGCTTTAAACCATGATCACTTACAAAAGTGAAGGTAAAGAGCGCACACGCTTTGCTTACTATACTGGACCCAGTCCTTCTCGTCGAGTCCTGTGCGCGCGCATGATTTTTTCATTTGTTTGCTGCAGCTATATTTATTTAATTTGTTTGTCGCAAGTTTTAATTGTGTGCTGCAACAGCAATTTATTTACTACAAACAAACAACACAGTTGCAGCAAAGTAATTTAACAGCTGCTGCACAAAACTGGTAAAACAAGCCGTTAAATTTGTTTGCTGCAGCAGTTTTATTCGTTTTCTATAGCAGCCGTTTAGTTTCTTTGCTGCAACGTTTTCCTTTTTCGCTGCTGGAGTTTTGTTTTTTTGCAGCTATAGTTATTTGTTTGTCGCAAGTTTCAATTGTGTGCTGCAGTAGCCTTTTATTTGCTGCATGAGCCTTATGGGCCAACGTACTTTCTTTCCGATAAGGCATTCGTGAATTACACCGAAGCTTCTCCAACAACGCCAAACAAACAACTTTTTAAAATTCAGTTCAAATAAGGAAAAAATTAAAATTTCTTGTAATTTTAATAATTGACAGCAATTATTGTATTGCTATGGGTAATTTTTTCCTCCTCAAACTCGAAAAAGCTTAGCCTGAAGCCATTTATGTTGAAGCTGAAGAATTAGAACACTACACAGTTTTTATGCGTTATTGTAATACCACACTCTGTCACTTTGATGTCGCTAGGTAGCGGGAATTCACGTGCTCAGTTTTAACTAATGACGGGTGCGGATTTTAGACGGTGAACGATGATTGAATATTAATGCGAATTAAACTTACTTTACAAGTAAAATTATATTAAAAACAAATATTTTTATCTTTTTTGAAGAAAAATGAAAAAGAGGCAAAATGTTTTTTTAGTAAAACTATTAATTAAGAGCTCAATTGACTGGTAACAAAAAAGATTCCAGAAGTTTTGGCAGGGAGTTTTAGGAGCATAGCGATTCTCATATATTACAACATTTTACGAAGTTGAGAACTTTTATATTTTATTTCAAAATTTATAATTTGAAAATCGAACTTTAGAATTTAAAATTGACTATGGGTAAAATATTTTTCCAATAAAACTAAACTTAACGTTTTTTATCATAGAAGATCATATTCAGAGTTAAAACTGAACAAAATTATTGAGTCTTGATTAAAATATGTTCAAGATAGCATAAATTAGGTTATCCCAATGCCCTTGGGGAAAAGGATAAGTTCAAAAGATTGGACTTGTTTGTTTAGTTCTGGCTTAAAATTTGCAATAAAAAAAGCTCCAACAATGCGTCTTTTAACAAAAAGATGAACAGTTGGTAAGGAATTTAATTTTTTCACTTGGAATTCTTTAAGAATTGTTCACTCCTTTGTTAAAAGACGCATTGTTCATCTTTTTGTTAGAAAGTTTAGTTGTATTCGAAAAATTTTTACCCATAGTCAATTTCAAATTTTACTAGGCGGAATTATGAAAATAGAAGTTTAGAATATATACACATAAATCAGACTTTAAAAACAAAAAATACTAAAATGTCAGTAAAAATGCACAGAACGCACCTCTATGGTGGATGTAACTTATGTCACATTCTCTGGAACTGCAGCAACGAGACTGAAGCAACACTAGCCAGCTGACTGCTACAGAAATTGTAATCCAATGA
>JAOTRI020113364.1:0-12799 GCA_028564885.2 Zoanthus sanctaehelenae | reverse complement strand
TTTTGGCGCCACTTCAGAAACGTACCTACATAGTTTTGGCGCCACTTCACAAACGTACCTACATAGTTTTGGCGCCACTTCAGAAACGTACCTACATAGTTTTGGCGCCACTTCACAAACGTACCTACATAGTTTTGGCGCCATTTCACAAACGTACTTAAACAATTTTGGCGCATTTTAGAAACGTGCCTACACAGTTTTCGCGTTTTTTTGATAGTCACTCGCAAGTAATGGTGGAATACTACCCGTTGGATACTGCTGAATATGCAATGGCTTTCCAGTTCGTCAATTAATTGTATTTTTAAACTAGCTAAAGGTAAATCCTTTTACAAGCCTAGTAGCTTATGGGGTCGACGCTTATCTCCTGATTTCGTATTGTTAAATGGATAAGAGTCTTTAACTTCCCCTGAACGGGACACTAATCCATCGCAGGTTAGCTCTCAGCAGATGCTGGTACTCCGTGGAAATCTGAGTTAGATTATAGGGAAAAAAGAAGGTCACACAAGTATTTTAATCTCGGCAAAGTGCCGGGGCCAAACTGGGGACCTTTTGGTTGGAAAGCAAAGATCTTACCGAATGCGCCAACCACGTCCGCATGGGATAAAACATAATACTCAAAACAAAAGATTTCAATTCAAATAAAAGGTCAATTTGTTGTATGAGCAGGAGGCGCATGAATTAGAACTTAATACTGATCTTCATGTCTTTCATCAATATGTTCTTGTTGTACACAGGGGTCGCGAAGATATCATTGGTCGTGAAATGAAAGAATTTATGGAAAATAATACCTTGCTAGTAAAAGATATTGCCCGAGATACTAGTCTTAGCACAACGGAGGTGTCCAAGTTCCTAACGGAAGGACTACATTTAAAGGAAGAAAAAAGAAAAAAATTATTTACTTGGTACTTGGAGAAAAAACTCAGTTGTCCTGTTAACCCAGGTAAGATTAATAGTTTGCTAGTTAGCTTGAACGTTGTGCGTCCTGAATACAAAGTGATAAATAGTACGGATCGATCCTAGTTTCTCGTTGATAACTAATCCACTATCATGTTAATATCATATTCATATCGGGGGAGTCAGGTTGGCATAGTGGTCATTGATCACTCTTCTAACCTATACGAGCCGGAATCGATTCCTGGGCTCCGCAAGTGGGCTGAGATTTGTCAATCTCTATCTGACTCCTAGGGTTTTACTCCAGGTATTCCGGTTTTTATCCGGGTAATACGGCTTTCCTCCCTCTACAAAATTCATTGTCACGCCAAGATCTGAGACGTCGAGTGATTAAGCATTACCCTCTAGCTAGGAAGATGGGCAACCACTTTCTTCGCAACTGACGTCAAATAAAGTATATATTTTTTATTTATTTTAGTTGATGTTCTTCCTTATAGTCTTTCTCATATTCACAAACTGACTTGCAAACGTTTGTGGACATTAGAAAACAAAAAGACTAGAAAAACGTGCACATGGGAATGCACAGCAACTATATAAAGATTATACAACCAGCGTCAATGGCCCAAAGTAAGACTCTGAATACTAACCTACTCCTTCCTAGAATTAGAATTAACACACTATCCTACTCTTTAGGGGTGGGTTAGAAGTTTACCAGCAACCAACCAATCAAGATAACTGTAGATATATTATGTTACAGAGTTATTGTATTATATTAGTATCGTAACTGTTGATAAAAATAATACTAGCAATTAACAAATCCCATATCCATTTTTACAAGCTTTAGTATTCTCCTGCAACTCGCGTTTTCTAGGATTACAATTCACCAAAGCAACCAATAACAATTTTCACGAGCTCTGATTGGCCCCTGTGACTCGCGATATCCAGAAATATTAGTTCTTTTTTGGGCGGAAGTAAAAAAGTAATAGGAAGCGGGCATGCTAAAAAGATTTTTATGTTGATATTTGAAAAAGTGCATTTTTATATTATTATTTTGGTAAATACAGAATTATTTTTTCCCAATGGATTTTGGGAATACTTATAATTATAATATTGTAATGTTGTCAGGTAAACAAAGCTTCTAAATCTTAAGGACAATGCTCAATATTCGTTAAAACAATAGTTTTAAAAAACAAAGTCTTACAATAACTAAATTTCAAAACTCATTTGACATTGTTTTTAAAGATCAGGGGGCGACGGCAAGGTTAACTTGTTATTTATTCAAACGTGTCCACTGAAAATAATCTTGTCAGTAAAATGCTGACGCCTTACCATCCCCCCATCTTATACGTCCTTTTCTCTTTCAACCAATCACCACAATGTTTCCACGTCGTTGCCTGTGCTGAATGAATGTTTATTCTTATTTTTTCATACTTTGTTATGATACAGAAGACGAAAGTTTTACGTGTTACAAGTGTGGTAAAATCTTTGCTTATGAGAATTACCTTGCAAGACACGTCAAGTATGTTTGTCCCGACAAAACCGGTCGCACTTGGAAATGTTCCTATTGCAACAAAGCGTTTCAATATCCTTGTTATCTAAGACGTCATATGAGATCACACACAGGTGAGCAGCAGCCGAGTAACGTTAATATTATTATTATTTATTTTTTAGATAAAAAACACTCAATGATCCCTTTCGAGTGAATTTTGAAAACGTTTATTTTATCCATCAATCATTTTTAATTTTTAACAAGCCTTTATTATATATATATATCAAATTTTTAAGAGAAATTATTATGTCAACAAATGTATATATTCACTTAACTTTTCTTGTATTTAGCATTGTAAACAAGTAAATGCTTTTTGAATAAAATCTTATTATCAAACTAAAGTGAGGTGACAATGTTTTAAAATTTAAAGAAACGAAATAGAGAATTTTAATCGTGAGAAAACTGAGTCATGTCGTGAGACGGTGAGAAATGTACAAAATTCGTGTGACACACGGTGGAATCGTGAGAGTTGCCAGGTCTGCTTGTGTTTGTGCCTGAATATCACCTTTTTCACTGACACGGAGATGAACAGTTGTTTTAGAATATACCACACAAGCCGATCAAAGACTAACTTTATTTGTAGCATCTTGAAACCGAATCAAAACGGGAAACCATTTTATTTTTCTTCTGCAGGTTGAAGGTGAATAGTCTTGTATTATCACCTCCGAGTTAGCCAATCAGCATGCGCGAAAAGTACTATTCACTTGTTTGGTATATACTAACATCAAATATTACCAGTTGTTTCGTCCGAGTAGAGCTTGATAGTAAATGTTTTTTAACAGCATCAAAAATGCTTGATCAACTAAACTGTATGGCATGTAAGACATTATCATCTTAACA
This sequence comes from Zoanthus sanctaehelenae, assembly GCA_028564885.2. Taxonomy (NCBI): domain Eukaryota; kingdom Metazoa; phylum Cnidaria; class Anthozoa; order Zoantharia; family Zoanthidae; genus Zoanthus; species Zoanthus sanctaehelenae. The sequence goes on along the minus strand of JAOTRI020113364.1, from coordinate 9,519 downwards.
ATTGATATGTTTTTCTGACAGGAGAGAGCCCCTATAAATGCAGTCAGTGTTCACGTGCATTTGTCCGCTCCACGGACTTACAAAGACATTTGCGGAACCACACAGGAGAAAAGCCATACAAATGCCAGGAATGTTCGCGTGCGTTTGCACGCTCGACCGATCTTAAACGTCACTTTCGGACTCATACTGGAGAGAAGCCATACAAATGCTGGCAGTGTTCAAAAGCTTTCTCACAATCAGGAAGTCTTCAAACTCATTTGCATACACATTACAAAGAGTCGCTACAAGTTAAAGGTGTTTTACCAAGTAGGGTTAAACATAATTAACAATTAGACCACAATGTTAGAGTCAATAGCCCCTAAACCGAATAAGCTATTGAAACTGGTAGTCTATGAGGCGGAGAGGTCTAATTGTTTTAGTATGTACCTACTACTCGGCCAATAAAGGAGGACTGAACAAGTTAAATGATCGATGAAACGCTCTGATATTATAGCCAAACCGGGCTCATTACTATTTTGACCCACCATCTTTTCTCTACTAATAGGCTATCACAGGGTATACAGATTATACTATCGATAAAATCCTCTGATATTATAGCGAAACAGGGCTCATTACTATTTTGATCCACCATCTTTTCTCTGCTAGTAGGCTATCACAAGGTATATAGATTATATTATCGATGAAATCCTCTGATATTGTAGCCATGCCGGGCTTCTTGTTGGCTATCACAAATAGACCTCAAGTAGAGTAGCCAATCAGGATGCAGGATGCTTGTTAAGCCATGAGTAGGTAGTAGCAGATTATTGAAATCATTTGCGTATATAAAAATTAGATAAAAAGATTTTAAAACCGTGAAATAACTCGCAAAAATGCGTTGCATTTTATAAATGTTATATTATTGTTAATCGTCATTTGATGAGAAAAAAAATTAACAAAAAAGTAGTTTTCTTTAGAATAATTCCAGCAATTAGTTTTAAGAAGGAATGATTAAAAACAGTAACATAGAAAGCATCATGATCAGAATGATGTGAAAAGAAATAATTAAGTGAGAGGGCTTTTAAAAAGTAATAAAACGTAGAACATTTTTACGGTATGTATATACGACTGGATATGTTTCGCACTACCTGTGTCTAAAACTATGCAGTCTATATAATACGCTATGCTCCTTCAGATCGTAACTCAAATGTAAATACTTTTTAAATATTTTCTTTTTGAAAGTACAAGAGCCTTTTCGTGTCTCTTTTTTCAACAAAGTTAAACTGCTTTTTCGGGAGTGTAGATAAAAGGACTAGGTTAGAGTTTATCCCGTATTTCTAGAGAAAAAACATGTGATTGGCTGAATAGCAAACATATCTTCATAGACGCGTTCCTTTTCAAACGCTTTTTTTCAATTTGTTTATTCAATAATAAAATAGTTTCATTTATCTACACACAAAAATGTTAATTCATAATTCTAAGTTGATTTTGATATTTTCTTGAATACTACTTAAATTAACAGTAAAACTATTCTTTAGACTGTTCCTATTACCCATAAAACGTAAAAAGTTTTAAAAGTTTAATTTTATAACAGATAGTACATTTTTCTATTTGGTTTTGTGGAAAATATGTACAGAAAAATACTGCGAATGATCAGCTTAAACCTAGATATGTATATATGATCTTTAGTTAGGAAATAGAATGGACCTAAAGTCGGTTATAATTTGTATGTCTATTCCAAAGTGCAATTTTCTATTCAGAGCCAAAAATTATGACTATTTTCTTTTCCGTTCCTGTTGTTGTAGCCTCCTAATTTATGTTCGACGGAGTTCATGTTTCATTAACAATACTCAACATCTCTTTAAAATATATTGAATAATTTTCTTGGATAAGTTCAAAGCCCGCTTTTTTTCCTCCATCCGTCCTTCCTGCTTGCTGTATATGATTGTATATAGTTCATAAAATAAATCTAATAAAGGAGATTTAGCTGTTTAGCTAATAGTATTTCATGAATTAAGTCAGTAGTTTCAAATTTACAATGCAAAGATTTTGCGACTAAATTAGTTAGTACTTTAATTTGTACGGTTAAAAAATAATGGATCATTAATTTTTCATCAGACTATTAAAAATATATCTCGCAACAAGAACAGAAATATAATCACGTATGTAATATGTATTTGTTGTTTTTTTCAGATATAAACCTTTTAGACATATTTTTTGCGCTTTAATTGACACCAGATGAATTAGATAAAATGAGCTTTATAATATGATATATATCATATCGTAGTTAATTAAGGTATTGAAATAAACTTAATATTTAAGTTAAATAATTATTGTCTGCTGAAACAGTTTCATTTACGACATAAAGGAGCTGGCCTCAGTGAACTGGAATATACTAGATTATATATTTTGCATGTATTAATCAAGTGTAGTTAATTGTTAATTATTATTCACAATCATTGCTCTCAGGAAGAGCACTTAACTGTGTAATTTGCATAAATTAGAAAATCAATTTATACTTGCTTGGTTTCTGTTATTCTACTTATTATGCTTTTAACAGAATAAAAAATAATGAATATCAGCGCGTTTAATTTATTCAGTATTACATAGTTTTACATATTTAAATCAGTCCCAGCAACTCGACTTTTAAAGTACGTATATCAAGAATTACCAGTTGCCGCAAACAACAATGACAGCTGATTCAGTAGTGCAGTCTTAGCCTCACTATTCCTTAATTTCAATGCAGTTTTACACTACTTACAACTGTGTGTATTGTTGGAGCTACTGACAACAATAACAACATATTCAGTGTGTACAGTCTTAGTGTCACTATGAAGTTAAATATTTCTGAATTCCAAAGTAGTTTTACACTACTTACAACTGTGTGTATTATTGGAGTTACTGACAACAATAACAACATATTCAGTGTGTACAGTCTTAGTGTCACTATGAAGTTAAATATTCCTGAATTCCAAAGTAGTTTTACACTACATACAACTGTGTGTATTATTGGAGTTACTGACAACAATAACAACATATTCACTTGTACAGTCTTAGCCTTACTATGAAGTTAAATATTCCTGAATTCTAATGCAGTTTTACCCTACTTACAACTGTGTGTATTGTTGGAGTTACTGGTAACAATAACAACATATTCATTGTGTACAGTCTTAGTCTCACTATATGAAGTTAAATATTCCTGAATTCCAATGCAGTTTTACACTACTTACAACTGTGTGTATTGTTGGAGTTACTGACAACAATAACAAAATATTCACTGTGTACAGTCTTAGCCTTACTATGAAGTTAAATATCCTGAATTCCAATGCAGTTTTACGATACTTACAACTGTGTATAATACAGGGTTATTTGCATATTAGGGCCTAAATATAGCTACTTATTTATGCAGTTTTATAGCTTATACTGTAGTAAAGTTAGGGTCTGGTAAGGTTTAATTTGGATGATTAAACAATGCTAGACCCCAATACGAAAATTTTACCGAAAATACTTGTTTAACACAATAAACATTGGCTTATGTTTTTCTGTAAAGAAATTACTCTTTGTTGAAATATTATCTTACTCTTACCTAGACATTTGAGAAAGTGAGAAATTAATATTAAGTTTTTAAGTGTGCACCACAAAAAAAAAAACTGAAGGGAAGTTTAATACAAGTTGCTCTTGCCAGAAAAAAAAATTAAAATATTTTTATTATCAACCTCGAATTTACGCGCTTTGTTTTGAAAATACATGAAGTAAAGAAGATTTGTTGTTAGAATGTTCAATCAAGGTTTGTTTTGATTGTTTCCAAATGTATGTTTTGGACTAAATGAAACTGGAGGCTGTGAGCGACGCTCGAAAATGAATGGATTCTGACCAAGACGAAAGATTTTAAATCTAATAGAATCTGCACTACAGTATTTCACTATTTGCGCACGAGGATTTAATGGAAACACAAATGGCGTATAACTAAGGAATCTATAAACAAACAAAAAAACATTTACCAGCACCAGTCTTTGGTCGACTTGATAACCACGCTCGCAGTTTTCTAAGAGCTTTATCTCGTGTTTTCCTTTCATTATTGGCGAGTTTCTTTGCAAAGTGAACTTCTGCACTCCCGGCCGCCATTTTCTTTTAACACGTGCTACCAACGAACTCATACCCAGAGTCCAACGTTTTTCTTAGCCGACGGAGCCTTTGCACGATATATTGCTTTTGATCGATCAGGGTTTTTCTTACCCTACGAAGAAAACAATTGTAACCTGCGTGGGAGATTTCCTGAAAAATAAGGGTAAATTGGGTTGTTATTGTTTAAAAGATTTTTAGAGGGATTATTATTATCGACATTTCGAACTGTTTCGGGCATAGATATATCTATTCTCTTTCCGACACAGGAGGCCAATGCTCGCGAATCTAGGAGATTTACTATAGTATAGAATATATGATACTCAAGTCTCAATAACACTTTATTTTTAAATTTTTGTAAAATAAAATACCTCAACCAGAGATTAAAGGTAGAAATTGGTGTTTTAAAATGATGAGTAACGTAAATCGCTTTGAAACGTGAACTTTGGCCTCCTGTGTTTTCCGTTGCACCTTCGCTCAACAGTACAGACGTTTGTAGAACATTGATGAAGGAAGACTGGTGTCTAGTTTACATGGGCGCCCTTTTGGAAACTGCAGAAAGGAGCGATGTAAAGTTTATTGTTTTGCTTCTCGTCTGATCGAGAGGTGTTGTTGCGACACGACAATGGCCTTAGTACTTGGGATCGGTGCTGGGCTATTCGCTTTAATATTGGTTTGGGTTCTTGGTATCTTGGGCTGTGTGGCGTTGTCAAGAGCGACTGGACCACTCAAGTAATGTTTTTTGGTGATGAACTACGAATGTAACAGTAACAACTAATTACTATTTGCCAGAATCCGTATTAAACCGATGAGTTGGTACATATTGACAACAGAATCAACAATGCATCACCTTAAGCGATGTGTGTTCGTTTGTTACCGTCAAGTTACCAATGCCATTGCGTCTATAGATTAAGTTATGGTAGTTAATTGGATTGCACAACGTAGTGAGCGTAATGAGAAAAAATCTTCGACGTGCCATCGTCGCCAATTTTTTTTCGATACTATCAAATTTAGGGCATGATTTTCCTAATGGGTTCTACTTCTATATGCACAAAGTTTGATAGCGTTAACTATAAATTAAACTGATTAAGTTAGCGACTGGGTAAGGTTTAGTTTGCATGATAACAATAGTATAGGCCCCAATACGGTAACTTGACCAAATTTAGGATTAAGATATACAAATACATGCGGAGAAAAAGAACTTAGAAAAAATTTTTGCTCCAGATGGGAATCGAACTCATGACCTTCCATACACTAGTCAGACACTACCACTGAGCTACGGGAACTCATATGGCAAGCAAGGTCACTAATGTCCGACAAGTGTACAGAAGGTCATGGGTTCGGTATCCATATGGAGCTCAGATTTTTTCTGAGTTCTTTGTCTCCACATGTATTTCAGGGTTCAAAATAGCTGGTGGCTACCGGCGATAGCCTGCAGATTTTGGACCTTTCAGGTGATTTTCGTTTCACAATACAGTTCAAGATCAAAGGGTAATCGGCAACTTTTTGCTCATTTGGTTGAACAAAATAAATACTTCCAAATAAAATTATTTTTCTTTATATAACATTTGCTAGATGATAAAAAAAATATATTTGCTACTTCGTTTGTTTCAGTCATTGACTTTCTGGCTCTGCCTTCACTCAAAGTCAAAGCCAAAGTTCATTCCAAATATTACAATCATTTATCTCAAACTGATTAAATTAAACCGAATATGCAGATTCACTAGTATAGCATGGTCTTGTAAGTTACTTAATATGTTTATATCGTTTTGCAAACAGGATATTTTACAGGTCTGGCTACGAAATCGGTCAGCAAAAATTTTGGATTAAACAAAAGAGCTTACAAAATAAAATCAAATTTCAGAACATTATTTTGAAACCTGTATTTGTATATCTTATTTAATATAATGATCGTCCTGTTTGTAAATTTAGGATTATATGTTAAAACAATTTAGCACACATTAGCAAGGTTATTGGGCAGACGTGGTTGGTGTAGTTGGTAAGATCTCTGCTTTCCAACCATAAGGCCCCAAGTTCGATCCCAGCACTTTGCCAAAATTCGAATATTTATGTGACCTTCTTTTCCGCCTAAGCCAACTCAGCTTTTCATCTTACCGGGGTTGGTAAATGAGTACCAGCATCTGCTGGGAGCTAACCTGCGATGGACTCTCATCCACTTAACACTACAGGAACTGGAGATAAGCACCGGCTCCATGGGCCACTAGGCTTGAAAGGATTTAGTTAGCATTATAGATACCATTAGTAATCATAACACTACAGAAACTGGAAATAAGCGCCGGCTCCATGGGCCACTAGGCTCAAAAGGATTTAGCTAGCAAGGTTATTAACATGTAAGTAAGAGAAATTTTTAAAGTACAGATAGCACGTTTTAGCTGTTCTTTCTGCTTATGTCAATCAATGTCATTTCAAACAGGAATGCAGTGTTTGGAATTGGAGTATTGCTCATTGCTACCACAGTGATTTTGCTTTTTTACCCAAGAAAAACAAAAGAAGAAGAAGATAAAAAAGTTGCAGTTAAACAGGTTAGCTTAAAAATGTTTACACACCATTTTCATCATCATTGTTACCATCATTAATATCATCATTGTCATCAACATCTTTGCCACCACCATCATTACCAACTCAATCTCACCATCATTGATCATCATTACCAACACATTCTCACCATCATCATTCATTGCCAACATAATCTGACCAACACAATCTTTCCATCATCATCATTACCAGTTAATACATTCTCACCATCATCATTCACTGCCAACACAATCTCACCAACACAATTTTACCATCATCATCATTACCAGTCACTACATTCTCACTATCATCATCATAACCATTATCACTAACACAATTTCACCAACATCATCATCATAATTATTATCAAAAACTATCTTCTTCATCACAGTTAAGATAATGATCAATATCACCATCATCTTCATTACCATCAGCACAAATATTACCATCATCTTCAATTACCATCAGCACAAATATCACCATCTTCATCACCATCAGTATTAATATCAATATCACCTTCATCTTCATGGCTATCATCATCAACACAACCATTGCAACTTCCATTATATTTACCCTGGCTTGTTTTTAAAGAATGTTAAACATTTTAAATTCTTAGACATAGTTAAAGTACCTAGTTTTTTTTAAACTACATAATTTTTGTAAAGAAATGTCTGGAAATTTTCTGAATAAAACATACTCTTCTGTTGATGATGATGTAGATTAAGGAAAAAAAAAACTTCTCTCTGTACTTTTGAATAAAGAAAAAAAATGCAAAAAAATAATTGTGATAGGCACTTATAGTATTCTTGTTATTATAGCTGGCATCATAAATTAAAAATAAATGCTTTATGTACACTATGTACAAACACTATGTATTTTTTTCTTTAAGAGTGTAAACATGTTAACACCACAATACCTACGATTTGATGTCCATATCCATTTACAGATGTTAGAGCAATAGCAGCATCTTTGCCTCAATTATTTTAAGACCCTGAGTGGTGGTCTAGCCAGGAATTGAACCCGAGCCTCTTGTATTGCAGACTGACACCTTACCAACTAAGCTATTAAATAGCCGACAGTTAAATTTAGAACCTGGAAACTGTTTGCAGGCAGGCAATCAATAAATGAACTCTGCCGCAAAAAGTGTGTTTAAAATAAAAACTGAGTTGTTTTATTTTCTTGTTAGGTGGAAGTTGACAAGCTCATCATACCAAGGACAGTTCTGTTTGCATTCATGTGTCTTTTTGCCCTCATTTCCTTTGTTTTCTTGCTACTTTTCCACTGGATTGAGCCAATTTACTCTCCAGCATTAACTTCAAGAAAGACATACATGTTTTAGTTAGGTTGCCCGTGGTATTCTTGAACAGTTTTGACTAGTGAGTGATATGAGTCAGGATCTTTGGGAGGGATTTTAGCAATATATGTGAGCCGACTTTAGAATACTCCAGCACTGAACTTTGTAAATTTATATAGTTCTGCACCTATGTATTTAGAGAACAAGAAATGCACAAATGCTTGTATTTTTGGGGTAGGTATGTGCTTCCTGGGACTCAACAACCAAGGCATTGCAAAACGATGCTCATCAGTTTTTTAAAAATAAATGTGAAACACCTTGAGATTTCTTGTGTATTATATTGTGTTGCTAAGTTCATTATGAGCTTTAGTGAAGTCTCTGCGTAAAACATTTTGATTTTTGGCCAATTTGAGCCACGTTGTTCTTATGTAGAGTTTTTCTTATAAAAAAACAGTGTGTATTTTTTGGCTATGAAACAAAGAATCCAAAAAAGGATTAATTGTAGATTCTTTTCAGTGAAACATATAAAAAAATCTAAAAACAGGTTTTTTTAAAAGCGTGCACACTTTCTGACGAAGGAGTCACGCCGGTGGCTCTAGAAACGTAAAGTAAAAGTTTGCCAAGGTTCATTGAATTCGCAAACAAATCAGGATATTCGTTTTTTATAAGCATAGACCGCGTAGCAGACTCTTTATTGGGGAGGCTATGGACCGCGGAAGACGGGAGCAAGTATGGGGTCTGGGAGCATTTCCCCCAGGCAGCAAAACTATTGAGGGGGGTATAGCCCCCCAGACCCCCTTCCTCCGCGGTCCCTGAAGAAAAACTTCATAATAACAATGAGGCTTAAAATGGCCAAAAAATAACATTTAAGAAAAAGTGGAACTGTTTCTATTAATTTTTCAAACTTAACTGAATCAGTGAGCTTTCGGTTGTAAAACTGCAATCTTTGGCTTGAACTGAACCTAGTAGTAGCTTAATATGTATATAAAACCAAGTGCTGTAATCACGTTATTAAACATGTTTTAGGTCGTAAAATTCTTATATTTTGTTGAAAAAGGGTCCTGGGGACTGGGGTCAAATTTAGCTTTGCTTAATTTCCTGTGACGTAAAGTTGTTTACCTCGCGCAACCTCTTTGCTCGCTTATAATTCTCCAATCATCAGAAAGTCGGAAACATAGTCAGACGTTTGCCACACGAATGTAGATACATCTGAAGAAAAAAATAGAAATTCATTCCGATTTTAAGCCATAATCAGAAGATGCCATGCCAGCGTTGATGATACTGAAGCCAATGAAAAAGCGACAAGGACGAACAAACTCCAGAAACACTACAGAGGCAGGAGAATACTGTACAGTATAGATTTAAAATTTATTTTATAGACACTGATGACTACCAGGAGTTTTTTCCTTTTCCTAAAGCCTAGTTTCCATATGATCGCTGACGATCGCCGGATCGCTGGAATCACTGATGCATAGGATCGCTCACGGTCGCCAACGATCGCTATAAAATTCTAACGTGTGTTTCCATTAGATCGCGGATGTTTACGCTCCAGTGAGCTCCAGTACAGTTCACGGCTCTTTCATGAGCCAACG